>BSBK01000665.1:397500-583521 GCA_027943335.1 Chamaecyparis obtusa
TGGCCCAACTTCCGAAGACCATAAGTCATCACCAGTTGACCCGATCGGCTATTATAACCCCATTTCAGAAATGCCACGAAGCGCTCTACAGGATTGACTGGCGCAAGTGCTTGTCAACCAAATTTTTGACCTCATCTGGGGCCTCTAAAGCCTTCAAAACTGAGTTCAAAGTTTCTGTACCCTGCTGCCAATACCAAAAATCTTCAATATCTTCCAATATACACTTGATCTGGCAATGAAACTTTACTGGCAGACTTATATGACCAAAATGAACCTCCAAGAAAGAAATCAGATCATTCTAAGCACATACAAAATTTACCAAAAATAGTAACTTTCCATAAATAGCAGCTCTGTACAAAATAGCCCTTATTGAACATAATTTTTTTTTTTTTTTGGGTGATGCAAGATTGCTCTTACACCCAGGATGCTCCTGCATCAAATTTAGACATCATATTCCCTTGAATCCTGGTGTCTCACCTTTTGTAAAAATCTTAGGAACTATAACCCAAAGGATCTGAGGCTATACTGAAAGAAGTAGAGAAAATGTTGAAGGCTATAATTATTTACCCCATCCATCATTCAACCTGGATAGCTAAAGAAAAATGGTGAAATCAGGATCTACGTTGATTTTAGGAATTTGAACGAAGCTAGCCTAAAACATAACTATGTGTTACTGTTCATGGAACATATTCTCCAGGCTGTATCAAGATCGAAAACCATGTCAATGTTAGATGGATACTCTAGGTATAACCAAATTAGCATGGTGAAGGAGGATCAACAAAAAATGTCTTTTATAACACAATGGGGTACATTTGCCTATAACCAAATGCCATTCATTTTGATTAATGTCGATGCCACATTTCAATGAGAAATGAACTCTTCTTTCAGAGATCTGAAAAATAAAATCATTTTGATCTACCTATATGATTTTTACTGTCTATTCAAAGAGAAGAAAATATCACCTAAGAAACCTAGAAACTGTATTGCAAAGGTGCAAGAACCATAATATATCTCTGAATCCAAAAAAGTTAGTCTTCTTCATAGATGAAGGTAAAATTTGGGGCATATCATCTCTAAAGAAGGAATCATAATTGATCTTGATAGGGTTAAGGCTATCCAACAACTTAACCTACCCTCTAGCAAAATTAGTTTGAAGTCATTCTTCAATTAGGTGAACTTTTTGAGGGGTTTCATTCCATAATTCCTATAGATCACTAGACATATGGTGGGAATGATGAGTGAGAAACATCTTTCCAAGTGGAATGATGCAGGACAGAAGGCTTCCACTGATATTAAAATGACTATATCTCAGGCCCCTATGTTGACAAGCCCATATTTTAGAAAAGAATTCATTATTTACTACTACGCGTCAGAACACACTCTGTCAAGAATTTTGATGTAGAAAGGTGACAAAGGTTAGGAAGAACCTATTTCCTTCATGAGTACACCATTGAACAAAATGAGATCAAATATTCCCAAGCCAAAAAGCATTCCTTTGTAGTGGTGAAAGCAGTAAAGCAATTTAGGTATTATATCTTGCACTTACATTGTACTATGTATGTTCTTAAGATAGAAGAAAAGAGCATCTTAACACAGCAGGAAATAGGAATGAATAAAAGAGCAATTTGGGTAGCCAAGATCTAAGAGTATGACCTAACAATTAAGCCAAGATCTAAGAGTACGAACTAACTAACTTTTGAGGAAAGGGAGAGAATGCATGAAATAAATAACTGAAACTGATTTTGAAACTAGGTGATCCACCGAATTTAAAAGAAGATCCACAACTAAATTAAGTTTACTGCAATAGCAAGGACAAAATTGCACTTCACAACTTGATTCTATTGCCTTAAACTCATTAAGAAACATAGAGAAGGGAAGATGTTTCCACAATTTATTCATTCCTATTTCCTGCTGCATTAAGATGCTCTTTTCTTCTATCTTAAGAACATACATAGTACAATGCAAGTGCAAGATATAATACCTAAATTGCTTTACTGCTTTCACCACTGCAAAGGCATGCTTTTTGACTTGGGAATATTTGATCTCATTTTGTTCAATGGTGTACTCATGAATAAAATAGGTGCTTCCTAACCTTTGTCACCTTTCTACATCAAAATTCTTGATAGAGTGTGTTCTAACACGTAGTAGTAAATAATGAATTCTTTTCTAAAATCTGGGCTTGTCAACATAGGGGCCTGAGCTATAGTCATTTTAATATCAGTGGAAGCCTTCCATCCTGCATAATTCCACTTGGAACATAGAGAAGGGAAGATGTTTCCACAATTTTTATTTTCAGTTTGCACATGAATCAACACTACAGAGTAAAGACAAATTCCTAAACATTCAATTAGATCAACATGCAGATTAAGGATATAGTAACATCACAATAATCCTACATGAGATTCAATAAGAAGAATTCTGAAATTGTAGGGAAACAAGAAGGATCAATTTTATTGCTGAAAAGAAACTTATAAGTACAAGATGTGTATCTTAGAGCTACAACACTCATATCAGAGAAAATAGAATGAAGAGCTAACCTCCATCATGAAAAGTGAGAGGTATATAAGAAAACCTAGGAAACTACATTCATGACCCATAACCTCCTAAAAATGGAAAAACTCTCTAAAATAGACCCATGAGGCTACCTCATAAACTTGGATGCCAAATTCCCAAGTTTATAGGGGGTAATGAAAAAATTGACATCCTAGAATAGATGGTCAAAAGAAGACCACTTTGTAGTCCCTAAGTCATGCATTAACAATATTCTGATGACAGTTTATAAAAATACCATCGCCAGAATTTACATTTAAAATCATGCAGTGGCTATTAAAATTTAAAACCCTACCCCACTATGACCAAAAAGAGTGGATTTAAAATATATTCTAAAATAATTTCAACACAAAAATGGGGAAATATATTTTAAAATATTTACATTTAAATAAATTAAAACCCACATACAATAAAAGGGTGCCAAAAATAAGGAGGGTTAAAACATTCTCAACCCTAAGAAAGAAGGGGACAAAAAATAGTGCATCACTTTAATCAAAACCCTCCTTTCAAAAATGAGGAAACTGCTAGCATCAAACTCTCCTTCTCGGCACTTGGTGAGTTGCTATTCTCACTAGCAGTCTTTGCACATCTTTTTGGATTGGATAAGGAAACCTTCCATCTTTGTGAGCCTTTTGCTTTCTGAGGGTTTACTGTAGGTAGGTACTAGTCTTCTTCCATTATTCTGCATTTGATTTCAAATGATGAACTCTTTGTATCTTTCATTTGGTACTGCATGCCTTTTCCACAATGTATATTCAGCCCTTATGAAATCTATGTAGTTTTTATTTCATTTCATAGCACCGTGTCTTTGATTGGTTCATGTGATTTGATGATATACATGAGCTAGTCCACGACACTCTGAGTGCATGACAGTCCTTCATTCACTTATTTCTATTGTGGCCTTCATATTTCTACATAGCCAAGCTCGATCTTGGGCATCTGTACTATTGGTGTTTACTATTGATGACACTCTCCACCTCTGTGTTTTGATTTTTTAGAGTAATAGCATCTTGGTTTCTGATTCACTGGTTTGAGATACTAATCATGTGCTTTTTCTAAATTTTGAGGGCATGGTATTTGATACCCTATGCTTCAATCCCTTGAAATTCAGAGGGTTCCATGCCTATGCATTTACTTTCACAAACTAGGGCATTTGTATGTTTACATTCTATGTTTGATGCCTCAATGACACTGTGTTGTTATCTCTATTATGGCTTGTGATTTTGGGACAGGGCATTGTTTATGACATTGTTTGAACATGCTATCCACTTGGTGACATTTTTTTCTCTTGTTGCCTTCTTCACACACTGGTCCATGAGGCTACGACTATGTTGTTGGTGTTACAAATTGTATTCACTGGGAGTTTCAACTTCTATACACTGCTATGCTTCCTTTTGTTTCCTCTTGTATTGGAAAATGAGGGCACAGGCTCTGTGAAAACACTGAACCCCTACCATTGTGAGCTTGTACCTTGTGAGCATGCATTGTGTCATTGAAATGATGAACTGAGTGCTGACATGTATCTATCTAGGTCATCATTTCAATGCCACTACTATTTTGATGGCTCATGCCAGCTCGTATCATCGTACAGAGACCCATGAGCCATGTGGAGTGTTGCATACTGTTATTGATCTCCTATTTTTTAATTGCTTGGTCACGACATTTTGTCTTTGACTAAGATGCATGTTTGTAAAAGATAGTCTGTGAGCATTGTTTTTTGTTCCCCATCTATTAGTGTGTCACCAGCTTGACTATACTTGACTTGGGCTATGAGTCTAGACCCTGGTGTCATGACCTGCTATTTTGATTGACCCGCGAGCTATCCTACCATGCATAAATAGTGAGCTCATGGACTGGTTCGCATAGGTTTGGGTATGGAGCCGCTTTATTTGTTGTTATCATTCCTTGCTAACACATCCACATTGATGGAGCCCGCGAACCTATGGCACTGATGCCATGTCTTTCCTGTCATCAGTCTTTATTTAATGTTATTCTAGATTTGCATAGAATGCTCGTTGTAGATGCTCACGTTAGATGAGGGCAAAGCTCCACTATTTTCTTACCTTCATGTAAAGCCCCCACGTTAAATACTAGGGCATCATTGACTCATGATCTTGAATTCATGCTTTGTAGATATGACTATCATTGTGTAAACTACAATTTGCATTCCCATTTATTTTCTAATGCTTATTCATTCATCGAGCCCATGTTGTTTAACCTTATTGTATATTTGATCAGTTCACTGTAGCCCATGATCTATCCAGGATATACAAATTCATTGATTATCTTGAAAGCACTATGATCTTTGATGTTGACTATACCATTAATGCACCATATATCTCTGGTGTTAATAGTAGACCAGTTGGATATATGATCTACTGTTAACACCACCTTGATATCTACTATCTAAAAGTCCATTTGATATTCACTGTTCTTTGAGAAGCCTAGTACTTTGGCTCATTGTATAATATTTAGAACATGAAATCCTGTTGTTGCATTGAATGCTTACGTGATCTGAATGTTTAGGCCCATGGGAAAATAGGGCATTGTGTTTGATTTCTCACTTAGCACCACCATTTGATTTATCATGCCATGCTCCTTTGATTTTTAGTTCATCATACAGATTCTATCATGTTCATGCTATAGAATTAATGTATTGAGTTTAGATTTGAAACACATTTATGTTGTACCTTATTTGAGCATATGGATTTGTGTACCCTTTGTCATTTTGGTGATTTTATGCCTCTTTGGTCCTGCCAGTGCCTTTGACCATGCTTCATTGATTCATCTTTGTGGTCCATGAGTGTCCCACTGATACTGCATCATCTCATTGTTTCTATGTTGACCATGGGTGTTCTTGGCCTGTGATGCAGTCACTGTCAAGGAAACTTAAGGTTTTCCTATCATGATCTGCATCACAAGTCAAGTTCATTCATCTGGGTCCCAGTATCTCACCCTTGGATTGTTATTGAATCAGCTTCACCTGTATCTTCACATGGAAAAAACACGTCAGTGAAAAACATGGTGTTTCTTTTATTTTGGAGCCTCCTTATGCACATACCTTGAGCATAGCCCTTCCCAGAGGTGTATAACTAAGTGCATGTATGCATCTTTTTGAATACTATGGTACCATGCATTGTTTAGATACATTGGATCTAACCCATATCTCCTCTTCTCTTTTTGTAGATTCTGGACCACAGGAGCTCACTAGATAGGACTAGATCGAGACACCATTACCAAGCAATGTCAGGTACCCCTGTACTTCATGTTCATTACTTCATGTATATCTGCACTTATTCATTCAATTCTAGAAATGGCTATGCACACGGCCTATGTGAGCTTGGATAAATGTTCTACTTAGCTTCTTTTCCTTTTGTAAAACATACTTAACATTGATACATGCACATGTAATTATTAGATGTAGTTCATTTCCTTTTCTCTTTCATGTACCTTGAAATGAACATAGATATTAAGAGAGACCACTAATAATATCAAACTTGAGTGCAGTAGTCTAACTTAGTAACTAGGCCTCCTCAAATGAATAAAATACTGATAACATTATGGCGACCTCTAGTAGAGTGCTTGCCTGCTAAGCATCCTGACCAGCTGCCTTATAGATCCATTGGGCATAGAGTCTTATATGCCTCAAACTGAACTTAGCCTTAAATCAAACAACCCTTCTTGCTAGAAAAACAACTAACTGCCAAAAAAAAAACTGCTCTAGCTTATTGCTACTCAAACCAAACTGAAAACTAAATTGAAAACAAAACTGGAAACAAACTTGTGCCAAGCACTTAGGAAACATAGAAAACTAAAACCTCTAACTTACTAATGTACAAGGCAGAACTTGACCTCAAAAACAAGCCTTGAGGTGAATCCCATTTACTAGAATGGGCAACTCCTCTCCATCCATATTAGCTAGCCAAAAATCATTGTGGGCCTTTCATTTAACAACCATGAAGGGTCCACTCCATATGGCATCAAATTTAGTATGCCTTCCTGGTTTATGTTTTGATTCATCCCACTTCAGGACAAGGTCTCCTTCCTTAAAAAATTTAGGTGTGGTTTTTTTATCAAAGCTCCTCTTCATCTGAGAATGATGGGTTTCCAAGTTCTCTAGTTCTAGTTTCCTTATTTCTTCAAGCTCAAATAACTCAACAAGCCTAACTTTCATAGTATCTTCTTCCATTAGATCAATCTCCTTGATTAAGCTCAAAGTAGGCAACTTAGTAGATAAAGGAATCCTAGCTTCTTTTAGATAAACAAGTGTGTAAGGAGAGTTACATGTAGACCTCTTAGGTGTTATTTTGTCTACCCATAAGACCAAATTCAACTTGTTGTGCCAATCCCTCTAGTTTCCTTCTATGGTCCTTTTGATGATTCTCAACAAGTTCTTGTTTGTTGATTCCGCCTAACCATTACCTTGAGGGTAATAGTTGGATGAGGTAATTAGGAAAATATTGTGCCTTATTGCCCATTCTAAGATTCTCATTCCTAGAAATGCCATAGCATTGTCTGAAATGATAGAGTTTGGAGTGCCAAACCTAGACATAATGTCTTGGTAGAAATTTAGGACAAAGGTCGCATTTTCTTCCTTCAATGTCATAGCCTCTATCCATTTGGTAAAATAATCTATTGCAGTAAGTATCCATTTATGGCTAGCACTAGATGGATGGTTAATAGGTCTAATAAAGTCCAACCCCCATTTGGAGAAAGGTTGTTCCACTTTAATGGGATGCAGTGACAGGGCTGCCAACTTCTATTTGCCAGCAAATAGAGCACAGTTCTTACACTTCCTTATCCAATCAAATGCATCCTTGTACAGGCTGGGCCAATAGTAACCTACCTTCATCACTTTTAGAGCAGTGGTTCTGGCTACAAAGTGTCCTCCATAACTTCCATCATGAATCTCTTCTAATATTCTGTCTACTTGGTTGGTTTCAACACATCTCAATAGGACACCACTATGATCTCTTCTATGTAGAACATTATCCAAAATGATAAATGTGATAGGTTGGAGTCTAAAGTACCTCCTCTTGCTCTTGTCAAGGCCTGGAGGGCATTGACCAGTTGAGAGATAATGTTTCATCTCTACTATCTAGCTTGCACTCTATTCTGCATTTTGGTTCATCGAGACAACTTCTTCTTCTTGCTAGTTTTGTGCTATTTTTCCCTCGTTCATTTGTTCACACAACCCTTTCCCCTAATCAACTTAGACACTTTGATCTGAATGTAATATTGCATGACTTTGGTGATCCAACCACCCCTCTTATGGCTTAGGTCCTTATTCAAAAGGGAAACTTTTATGCAAGGGTGAGCAACCATTAAGTGCACTGTGTTGTTGGACAACAAGTGCCTGAATTTCTTTAAGCTCCTCACTTTTGCTAAAATATGTTTCTCTACAAGAGTATAATTTAATTCATAACCATCTAGACCTTGGCTGTAAAAACCAATTGGCTACTCTGGTTTCATAGTATTCTATTGGACTAACATGGAAGAGATACTATCATTTCCCCCAAAAGCATACATGATAAAATCTTTCAAAAAATCAGGGTTTACCAGAGTAGGAGTAGAAGCAATTTCTTCCTTGATCTCTTCAAAACATTTATTTCCTTAATTTGTCCAATGGAAAGATGAATTCTTCTTTAGCATCTGGGTCATAGGCTTCAGTAGTGCTACAACATTAGGGATGAACCTTCTCAAGAAGTTTATTCTTCCAAGGAAACTCTGCAGCCCTTTCTTGTGTGCTGGCCAGGGTAGTGCCATGATGGCCTTTATCCTCTCAGGATCAATTGTTGTCCCCTACTTGGAGACAATGTGCCCTAGAAATTTGCCTTCATGGACAACAAAGATACATTTTTTAGGATTCAACGAGACTCCAAATTCTCTACACCTTTCAAAAATCTACCTTAGATGAACTAGGTGATCATTAGTATCTTTTGAAAAAATTGTTATATCATCCAAATAAACTAGAACAAACTTGTTCATCAAACTAGTGAATGCCATCTCCATGGATTTTTGAAATGTAGCACCAACATTAAATAGCCCAAAAGGCATTTTCCTATATGCCATGGTACCCCATTTGGTGGTGAAGGCTATCTTGTATTGCTCCTCCTCTCTAACTAGGACCTGGTTATAGCCAGAAAAGCCATCGAGAAAAGAAAATATGTCAGACCCTAAGACATACTACAATATTTGTTCCATGGAGGGAAATGGGTGGTGGTCTTTGAGTGAGGCTCTATTGAGGTCTCTGAAATCCACACATAACCAAATTTCACCATTCTTTTTTTTGACAAGCACTAAATTTGAGACCCAAGAGGTGTGTATAATGGGAAAGTGTATCATCTTAAAATGGAAGCACTTCCATCTTGATAGGTTCAACACCCTCTTTTAATACATTTATCATGATAGACATGCATCTAGGATGCATTCTACACTTGATTTCTTCATTCTAGGTGAAATTAGGGTTAGGATCTTAAGGATTCTCCCGAATTTCCCTCTTCCATGACTCTATTTTCTAGGTAGGATTTGGAAATGGATCTTCCTAGCCTTCATTTTAGTAATCATAGGATTTTATGTCTATTCTTGACATTCTGTCCTATTTTGGCATCATTTCTAGGTTTCTGGGCATCCCTGGGACCTCCTAATTCAGTTTTGAGTCAACCTGGGAAAAAGGTCAATGTCTTAGGTCGACCTTGACTAGGTCAGGGTCAATGTTGACTTTGACCCCTTTCTAAATTTTCTAGATCCTTAATTTTTGGGCTTCAGGCTTTTAGGAAATTTATTTTCCCACCTCCGGGTTAGCCATTTCAGGTTTTGGGATGGTAAATCCTTTAATTACATTTAATCTAGATATATTTTCTAAAGGTGAGGACCTAATTGAGATTTAATTCTCCAAGGTGGCCCATTTAGAGGAGTGTTCCCTAGATCACTATAAAAGGAGGCCTTCCTCTCTCATTTTCACATCAATTTTTCTCAAGCAATTGCAAGCTCTCAAGTGCAAGCAAGAATTCAAGAAAGGGAAGAATAGTGAAGGTGCAAGTTAGCAAGAGGAAGATATAGAAGATCAAGCCATTGCTGACATCAAGCATCTTTGTAGACTCATAATTGGAGCAAGAGAGATCCTTTCTTCCTTGATCCGCCATTATCAATTTTCAAGCATTCAAGGATTCAATCATGGAGTAGCAATTGCGGATTGTGAGTTGGATAGAAGTACTTTAGCCTTGGGGGCTTGGTATGCTTTTCTATCTCATTCAAATCTATGCATTGTTATTTCATATACATTCATGCTAGTGTTTTGATCTAGAGGATTAGATCTTGGCATTACACTTTCAATACATACACACACACATTCTATTTCAATCAGCTATTCATGGAGGTGGAGACCACCAAAATGGGGGTTTGACTAAGGCAAAACCCTATATAGCCACCCCAAAACTCCCCTTTTAAGATATCTATAGTTGTTGTTTTGAGGATTAGAGGATAGATTTGAGTACCCTTTTTGCCGAACTTTCAAGATCTGTGAACAGAATTTGAATCGGACTTCAAATAAAGAATGTGGTATTTGACCTTTTATGAGGGTCAAACCCAACCTGAGCCATCTCTGTGAAAGATTTTTGGGTTTTCTTCATCTCAACATTTCTAGTCCAAGACAGGTTTCAGATTTTTCTGAAAGTGTACACAGACTCCAAAATATAGGTATTTATGAATCAATTTCATGATGAGGTATGTATCTTGACCTAATTGATTTTCAAGTATTTTCAGATTTACTTATGCTACTCCAATTCAAATCCAGTTTCAAATGAATATGCGTTGAGTGTTAGGTACATTACTATGTTTCCATTTTCACCATATTCATTTTGGTGAACCTGTTTACAACAACTCTTTCTTTTATGGTGTTAGATTTAAATCTTGTAGATTTCTTTCTTGCATTTATATTTCAAAAATACAAAAACAATTGCAAAATTCCTTTAAAAATACAAAAATATTTCTATTTTTCATGCTTTTAGTACTTTCTTTGTAGTCAATGTGTATGATTCTTGTTTTGAGTACTTTGATGATGCATTTATGATACAAGAGGATAGAATCCCTAATGAGGTACATGGTAGTGAGGATGAAAATGGTTTGAATATGGTCTCCATGGATCCTATTCCTATTTCACTCTCCTCCACAACCTCTCCAATTGACCTTTACCATAGGGTGTGTGCATGGTTACCTTCATGTCCCACTATTTGTAACATTGATAAACCTAAAATGATCTATCCTACACCTTTGATGATGGTAAAAGGATGTCCTTGTATAACAATTAAAGGTAAACCTAGAGATCCTTTGGATTTCTTTGACAACACTGATTTCATTTCACATGCTTATCACACATGGAATAACCCTCAGCCTACTATTCCAGTTTCTTTACCTCCTTCTCAACCTATGCTTCTTCAAGCACCTAGGTATCCATCTACTTTTAGGGAGTACAACTTAGTTGACCAATTACGTGCTACTCCTACTAAGATATCTTTATGGGAATTACTTCAAACATCTCTGACATATCATGAGGCATTGCAAAAAGCTTTATCTACTCTTCCTGCTTCACCTCCTAATCAAGAAAACATTCATTCTATTTTGGATTGTATGCATACTATGCCTTCTGTACCTCCTATTGTTTTTTCTGATAATGATTTACCTTCCTTAGAGGTGCAGAATCAATATGATGCTCTTAGGGTGGCTGTCTCTATTAATCAGAGTATCATTCATAGAACCTTAATTGAAAATGGATCCGGACTTAATGTTTGTAGCATGGATATGCTTAAAGTGATTAAGGCTGATTTATCTACTACTCAACCTGATAATGTTCTTATACGTGGATTTGATAATATTGAAAAAAGAACTTTGGGTATTATTACCTTACCTGTTAAAGTAGGTCTAGTTATTCTAAATACTCCTATCCATGTTAGGCCTGGACCTCTCAATTATAACCTTCTTTTAGGAAGACCTTGGTTACATACTATGCATGTAGTTCCTTCTACTCTTCATCACAAGGTTAGGTTCATCTGTAACAACCTAATGTATACATTACATGCAGACAATGCCCCGAACCCTTGCTTAAATGTAGAATATGCTAAGAACTTTGAACCTATTCAACCTAATAAGGAGATTCAAAAACAAGCAAAGATACAACAATCTAAGATAAAACAACCTGAGATTCAACAACAAGAAGCTCCATCTTCTTCTTCTTCCTTGACTAAGGATGATTTGGGGACATTAGATTTTAATCCTACCTTTATTGGAGAATATAAGGTCTCTGATTTGGAATTCATGACATAACAAAATGAATTTGAGAAAAAAGTGTTTATTTCTTCTCCGTTGTCTGAAGAACTAAAAAGTAATTTTGTTGCTGCTTCGATTAATGAAATGTTTGACACTATAAAGCCTGATTGTTATGATATTGTGACATATGCCACTCCTTGGACTCCTTCTGATATGACTGATTGATATGGCCCTAGTTATCATTTTCTTAAGAAATTAGGATTTAATGGGAAAGGATGTGGTAAATATGAGCAAGGTATACAAGTACCTCTGGATAATGATGTCTATGATCATACGTATGGATTAGGATTTAATCCTTATAGACAACCATTGGCCTTTCCTCTTAATGTTAATCATATTTGCAGTGGACAGTTGAAATTGGTTAACCAATTGCTTATTGACCTTAATCAACACTCTTCTTTGGATATTTTTCCTAAAGATGAAGCCTTAATGGAATTTTTAGGGGTTTATGAGGATCTTCCTAAATTTCATCACAAACGAGGAAAGCCTTATTGTTTAAAAATAGATGCTTATTTTGGAGAACATGAAGAATAGGATATTCTCCCTTTACCAATGGATTCTCCAATAAGAAGTGATTTGTTAATCACTGAGACTATTGATATTCAAGTGGATGAAAATGATTTTGAAAGGATGATAAAAATTAGGAAATGTTTGAATCAGGATGAACGTGATTAGTTGGCTTCCCTTTTGCTCAAATTTAAGGACATCTTTTCTTGGACATATTCGGATATGCTAGGTATCGATTCTAAAATTGTTACTCATAACATTGTTCTAAAACCAAATATGAAATCTGTGAAACAAAAAATTTGAAAGATGAATCCATGAATTGCTTTGTTAGTCAAAGGTGAAATTGAAAAACTATTGGATTCTGGATTTATCCATTCTATTGATTACTCAGATTGGATTTCAAACATTGTGCCTGTGTCAAAAGGAGAAAATAAGATAAGGATGTGCACTGATTTTAAAGATTTAAATAAGGCATCCTTGAAAGATGATTTCCCACTACCTAATATTGATATGATTGTGGATTCAATAGCGGGTCATGCTTTGTTATCTTTTCTGGACAGTTTTTCGGGATATAATCAAATCTTTATTCTCCCTAAAGATCAATTTAAGACTGCATTTATAACACCTTGGGGAACCTTTTGTTGGGTCATGATGCCTTTTGGATTTAAAAATGTGGGAGAAACTTATCAACGGGCTATGACTCTGATTTTTCATGATTACATTCATAAGATTCTTGAAGATTATGTGGATGACATCTTGGCAAAATCTATACATAGAGAAGATCAAGTTACTATTTTACAATAGATATTTGAAAGAATTCAAAGTTATAATATGAGATTGAATCCTAAGAAGTGTGTCTTTGGAGTTGAATCTGGTAAATTATTAGGATTTATAATCTCTAAGCGAGGCATCGAAGTAGATACTGAAAATATTGACGCTATTGTTAATATGCCTCCTCCTAAGAAAATTTCTTAGTTACGAAGTTTACAAGGAAAAATACAAGCTATTCATTGCTTTATTTCTAATTTAGCCAACCAAACTATTCCTTTTACTTCCTTGCTTAGAAAGGATACCACTTTCTCTTGGAATGATGAGTGTAAAAAAACTTTTGAGCAATTTAAGGAGTATCTTGTGAATCCTCCTATTTTGTAGTGTGCAAATTTTGATAAACCATTTCAACTCTACACTTCAGTGACACCACAAGCCGTGAGTACCTTGCTAGCTCAAATTGATGATAATGGTAAAGAAAAACTCATGTATTACATTACTCAGACTTTAATTGATTATGAAACATGATATACAGATTTATAAAGACAATGTCTAGTTGTAGTTTATGCATGTCAGAAACTCAGGCATTATCTTATAAATTTTGAAGTTAATGTGATTGTCAATTTCGATCCTTTGAAACATCTTTTCTCACAAACTGATCTTTTTGGTCGGTTAGCAAAATGGGTTATGTTGCTCACCGAATTTGATCTTAATTTTATTTCTCAAAAATCTATTAAGGGACAAGCGTTGATAGATTATTTAACAGAGGCTCCTAGTCCTTGTCTAGATGAAAATTCTACTTCTATAGAATTTTCGGACGATAATATTCTAGCTATTCAACAAGATGATATTTGGGAATTATATTTTGATGGGTCTAAGTGTAAAATAGGTTCTAGTGTGGGTATCATCTTGATTCCCCCTACAAAAAAACCCATCCCTTTATCATATAAATTAACTTTTCCTTGTACTAATAATATTGCGGAGTATGAAGCCCTTATAGCTGGACTACGAGCAGCTTCATCCCTCAATATCCAACATTTACAAATATATGGTATTCAAAACTGATAGTTGAATAGATTAAAGGAGGATATCAAACTAAAAATACTAAAATGACACAATATAGAGATTTAGCTCTTGATGTGCTTTCACAATTCCCATCTTATATGATTTAGACTTTACCTAGGAAGGATAATCGACATGCAGATGCTATGGCTAGTGCAGCTTCCTTGGTTTGTCTTGAGAAGAATGTTGAAAATTTTCAATTTACTATACAAACTCTTAAATGCCATGCAATTTTTGATAAGATCACTTTTGATTGTTTCAATTTGCATTCGGATGAATGGTATTCACATATTTTTCATTATTTGAAGGATGGTACTTTTCCTGAATCAGCAACAAGGAACATGCGTAATCGTATTTGGAAACTTGCAGCTCGGTACATCATTTTAGGAGATACACTTTACAAACACTCTTACGAAGGATTATTATTAAGATGTCTTAATAGAACTAAAATTCTTGTAGCTTTAGCAGAGGCTCATTCTGGTTCTTGTGGAGGACATTTTGGTGGAAAATCTCTTGTTAATAAATTGATTTGAATGGGATATTATTGGCAAACAATGGAACAAGATTCTTTCATAATTGTTAAGAAATGTCCTCAATGTCAACAACATAGTAATTTGATTCATACTCCTGCTCATGAGCTTCGTCATCAAGTTTCTCCATGGCCTTTCAGTGTATGGGGTTTTGACCTTATTGGAAAAATCTCACTGACTTCTTCTCAAGGACATACTTACATTCTCACAGCTATGGATTACTTCATGAAGTGGGTTGAAGCTGTCCCTCTTCGTTCAACAATGACAGATGTTATTTGTGATTTTATCCTTAATAATATCATAACAAGATTTGGTATCCATTCGACGATAATTTCATATAATGGAACATCTTTTAAAAATAAGTTGTGAAATTTTTGGAGAAATATAGGATTCAACATAGATTTTCAACTCCTTACTATCCTCAATCTAATGGACAAGCTGAAGCATCAAATAAAATTATTGAACAAATCTTGAGAAAAATAGTTAATAAGCATGCCAAAGATTGGCATACTCAATTGACTTATGCTTTATGGGCCTATAGGACTAGTGTCCGTACTACCATAGGTACTTCTCCTTATAATCTTGTCTATGGTACTGATGCTATTATGCCTTTGGAACTAGAAATCCCTTCTTTACGCATTTCATTTCATGGGATAATTGATAAAGATACTTTTCGTGAACAATGCTTACAAGAATTAGAAATGTTAGATGAACAACAAATACATGCATTAGAACATATCAAAGCTTATCATAAATCTCTTCAGAAACAATACAATCATAAGGTAATTGAACAAACATTTACAGTTGGTGATTTAGTTCTTTATGAGAATCAACGGAATGTGAATGCTTTACTGGGCAAAAAAGGAAAATTTAGCCCTAATTGGCTTGGACCTTTTGTTCTTATTCAAAACTTTGGTTCAGGTGCTTACAAACTTGCTAATATGGATGGTGTTTCTTTTAAGGAACCCATTAATATTATGCATCTTAAATGTTATTACCCTTAATCTTATTTATTCCATGTGCATTCATGTATTCCTTATAAAAATTTCTTTTATAGGTTATGTAGTTTTAGTAAAAATTACATATTGAATATGTTTATGCACTTTCTTTCTTTCTTTCTTTCTTTCTTTCTATTAAGTTTTATATTGGTGAAAGCATAGTAATCAAACATAGAACTAATCAGTAGAGAAAGTTTTTCATTCATCACAAATTTAGTTTTTCATGTTTTGATACATATGAGGCCAATGGCCCTATCTATCACTATATCTATCACTATGATGCTCTACTGGTCAGTGACTCCCAGATCTCTCTGCTCTATGATGGGAAGATGAAGATTTGTGTGTCTGTGTATGGCTCCTAGATATGCTCATACCCTGTATGACTCATGAAGACTCTGTATCTCTACCATCATCTTCTCCTCTCTTTCTTTTCACATCCTCAGCTCTCGCTAGATACATACAAAGATCTCAGCATGTTTGTCAAGATCCCTGTGACCAATGGAAGACTCTCGCTCATCGACTGGTAGTTGGAAGGATATAATGTTATCCTTGAGAACCTTGGATACAAAGCTCCTCCACTTTGCTATGCTAGCTATAGATAGACAAACTTCTATCAATCTAGTATTATATCTATGTCAAATCAAATCATATATTCAAGCAATTTTTAATCAAATTTATACCTGGGTCTCCCTCTTGGATGTCACTAAAGTTCTTGGATGGTGGGGGCATGGAGTGACTACTCTCTCCATGCTTGCTATGTCTAAGCCTCAATGGTGGTGTCTCTATGTGGGGTCATGGGGGCCATTATGATATCAATGGTGATGCATGTGTAATAGGTATATCTATACCAGTATCACCAGCTGGGGGCATCTCCTCTGCTCTCTCATCTACTCTCTCCTCTGCTCCCTCCTCTACTCCCTCCTCTACTCTCTCCTCTTCTCTCTCCTCTAATCCGTCCTCTACTCTCTCATCTACTCTCTCCTCCTCCATGGGTTCTCCCTCAGAGATGTGCTCCTCCTCACCTCTAATATCCTCATCCTCCTTGGTGGCTCCACTATCCCAGTGTATCCCCTCTATCAAGCCTGGATCACCTGTAGGATAATCCTCAAGAAAGATAGGATGATTCCCCTCCAAACTCCATTACCTGATGTAATCTTGGCTCACACCTACATAGGCTACATCTGATGGTACCTCTCTATCCTTTGTCTCCTTTGTATCACTATCCTCAATGTCTACTATCAATGGTCGGTGAATGGCATCGAGTCTCTGATATTATCTCATCGGATGCATATAGTGAGGTATTGCCTTAGGGACTCCCTGTAGGAGGCCGAACTACCTCTTCACCTGATCATAATAGTAGGGCATCACTATATGATTCTGATGACCCTCTAGTAGCTTTCACTACTATGAATGTCTCATTTGGAATCATGTATCAGGCCACTCTGTCATTTGGAAGTAGGGTCTCCATATCACATTAGTACTAGCAATGCGGTCCAGACGTACTCTCCAATAGAGCATATCCCTAAACCACCAAATATCCCTCAAAGGATATGCAAAAGCTCTTGATGTCCTCGCATCTACCATCACTGGCACTCCTTATGGACATGTACATGTGAAATTCTCAAAGATCCATATCTACAGAACTGTGCATATCGATAAACTCTCTCGCTGATACCTCACTAACTGACTTAGCTCATGGTATAGCTGTGCTAGCATGCTGTGACCCCATGAGAAGATGGCCCTCTCTCTCTCCATCTTCTATATAAGATGTGTCAGAGGTGAACAAAATATGGTACCCTTTGAGTTGGGTAACACAACCAAGGATACTATGCACACCAACACCTTCCGTACTAAAGGTGTAGGGCCTGATAGTATGGCAGATAGGGGGATCTGATCTGATCAGCTCTGCATCAGTGGATGCACACCTGTACAGTACTCTGAGTCTACATGGATCTCCTCACAACCACATTATGCTCTAGGTCTGACAGTCTCCCCTTAGATTGGAATTCGCATAATCCTGTATACATCCTCTAAAGTCATTGTGATCTCCCCACATGGAAGATGGAAGGAGCATGTATCCTCATCCCATCTCTCTATCAAAGCCGACATCATGGCTCAGTGTAGTCTAATCTATGGTAGGAATGATACCTAGTATAGTGCTACATCCCTTAGTAATTGCATCCCCTCATCATCTAGCTCGGACAGTCTCTCCTTGACATTCACTAGCAATTCTCTGAAGGGATGCTCTCAGAAGCAGACTAGGTCCTGTCAGCACAAACAAACATCATATCAGTAATCTACATCATCAAATCTACAAATCTAATTGAACTAGGTCAAATTCAACCTTAGTTAGGTCAATGTCAACCTTACTGGGTGAATGTCAACTTTACTAGGTTAAGGTTGACCTTTTTGGGTCAAGGTCGACCTCATCTCAAAAACATGACAAAAACCCCCTAGGCAATGTCAACTTTTATGGGTCAAAGTTGACCTAGGTGGGTCAATGTTGACCTAAATGGGTTAGGGTCAACCTAAAGGGTGAAAAATCAACCTGACCTCTCAAAATAGGAAATTGAAAAACACAAAGGTGGATAAAAGCATAACTCACCTCGAGTAGTGGCTGTCTGGTAGCTAAGTTGTGTCTCAGCGACTCTAGGTGTGTCACTCGTAGCTCTTCTCTTCTTGGCATCATAATTTCTCATTTTGAATGTACAAATGGTAAGAATGAGTAAGTATTACTATTCATATATTTTATAAGTTCAAATTAGGGTTTTCTTAGGGTAAAAACTTGAAACTTCTTCCTTATGCATTTAGATAGACATCCACTCTTTTCATCATAACTTGAGTTGGGTAACTCTATTTTTAGTTCCATTAGTGGCATTGGAATTTTCATTTAGATACCTAACTCCTTGAACCAATTTAGGAAGGTTAGGAATCCTTCTAATTGGTTTAGGAAAGGACTTTTCCCGACTCTGCATATCCCATATATAGAGTTTTTCTTATCACCCTGTTTCACCCTTCCAAAGTAGAAAGCCGAAATAGGGGGGGGGCATAAGGGGCTCTATACACTTATCAAATTATTATATAGTAAGATTTAGGTGATTTATAGATTTTCATTAACCTTGTGTGTTGCAGGTTCTAATAGTTTTCTGTAGGATCTTTACATCGAGGACTTGGCTATATCCTTTTTATTTACTATGATGTTTTCTTACTTTAGCTTGCATATTCATGTAGTGTCATAACTAAGCTAAAGTGGGGGCTAAATGTATCATCTTAAAATGGAATCACTTCCATCTTGATAGGTTTAGCACCCTCTTTTAATAAATTTATCATGATAGACATGCATCTAGGATGCATTCTACACTTGATTTCTTCATTCTAGGTGAAATTAGGGTTAGGATCTTAAGGATTCTCCTAAATTTCCCTCTTCCATGACTCTATTTTCTAGGTAGGATTTGGAAATGGATCCTCCTAGCCTTATTTTATTAATCATAGGATTTTATGTCTATTCCTGACTTTTGTCCTATTTTGGCATCATTTCTAGGTTTCTGGGCATCCCTGGGACCTCCTAATTCAGTTTTGAGTCAACCTGGGAAAAAGGTTAATGTCTTAGGTCAACCTTGACTAGGTCAGGGTCAATGTCGACTTTGACCCCTTTCTCTAAATTTTCTAGATCCTTAATTTCTGGGCTTTAGGCTTTTGGGAAATTTATTTTCCCGCCTCTAGGTCAGTCATTTTAGGTTTCAGGATGGTAAATCCTTTAATTACATTTAATCTAGGTATATTTTCTAAAGGTGAGGACCTAATTGAGATTTAATTCTCCAAGGTGGCCCATCTAGAGGAGTGTGCCCTAGATCACTATAAAAGGAGGCCTTCCTCGCTCATTTTCACATCAAGTTTTCTCAAACAATTGCAAGCTCTCAAGTGCAAGCAAGAATTCAAGCAAGGGAAGAATAGTGAAGGTTCAAGTTAGCAAGAGGAAGATATAGAAGATCCATCCATTGTTGACATCAAGCATCTTTGTAGACTCATAATTGGAGCAAGAGAGATCCCTTCTTCCTTGATCCACCATTATCAATTTTCAAGCATTCAAGGATTCAATCATGGAGTAGCAATTGTGGATTGTGAGTTGGATAGAAGTACTTTAGCCTTGGGGGCTTGGTATGCTTTTCTATCTTATTCAAATCTATGCATTTTTATTTCATATACATTCATGCTAGGGTTTTGATCTAGAGGATTAGATCTTGGCATTACACTTTCAATACATACACACACACATTCTATTTCAATCGGCTATTCGTGGAGGTGGAGACCACCAAAATGGGGTTTTGACTAAGGAAAAACCCTATATAGCCACCCCAAAACTCCCCTTTTTAGATATCTATAGTTGTTGTTTTGAGGATTAGAGGACACATATGAGTACCCTTTTCACTGAACTTCTAGGATCTGCGAACATAATTTGAATCGGACTTCAAATAAAGAAAGTGGTATTTGACCTTTTATGAGGATCAAACCTAACCTGAGCCATCTCCATGAAAGATTTATAGGTTTTCTTCATCTTGGAATTTCTAGTCTAGGACAAGTTTCAGATTTTTCTAAAAGTGTACACAGACTCCAGAATACAGGTATTTATGAATCAATTTCATGATGAGGTATGTATCTTGACCTAATTGTTTTTCAAGTATTTTCAGATTTACTCATGCTACTCCAATTCAAATCCAATTTCAAATGAATATGTGTTGAGTGTTAGGTACATTACTATGTTTCCATTTTCACCATATTCAAAAAGATAATATTGGCCTCAATCATTTTCCTCAACTCTGTTTTCATCAATACTTCTAGTTTAGGATTGATAGGTCTTTTTTTATGCCTTACTAGTTTGGCATGGGGTTCTAGCTCAATGGTGTGCTGGGCTAAGTTGGGGTCAAATCCCTTCAGATCATAATACTCCCAAGCAAAAACATCATTAAACTCTTGACATAATGAGATAAAGGCCTTCTTTTCTAGCTGAGTGCATACCTTTCCCAACTTAAGGGACTTGTCCTTGAAAATCACAATAGGCTGGTAGTGCTCTTCCTTGACTGTCATGCTAGCCTTGTCTCCTCTGAGCTAGTAATCAGAGTTAAAAATGGAATCAAGGGTGACCAGTCCCTTGGGAAACTTATTATTTTTCAACTGTAATATCTGGTCATTATACTGATGAGAAAGCTTATTTTGATTAACCTTAGAGAATTCAGCTTCCTCTATCAAAAAATTAAAAATCTATTCATCATTTTCAATGACTTGGCAACTCACCTAATTGTCTGGTATTGATGGTCTTACCAAGACTTTTACATGCTGCATTTCAGTGCATGTGACCTCCTTTGGAATATCATATTCTACTCCCAAGGCAGCCAACTTGTTTGCCTTCTTGTTTTAATTTCTTGGGATAGCAACCAGATTAAAATTACAAAAATCTTCCATCAAATCCCAAACCTTGTGCTTATACATTTTGAGTGTATCATTCTTTGTGAGATTAGTGCCATGAATTTGGTTAACCACTAATTCACAATCACCTAGAACCTTTAGACACTTGATTCCTCTTTGCCTAGCCCATTCTAAACCATGAATCAAGGCCTCATACTCTGTTGTATTATTAGTATAGCTAAAATAAAAATGGACAGTAGAGTAATACCTTTTTCCTTCTGGAGAAATTAGGACAACTCCTCATCCTGAACCAATTCTACCTTTGGCACCATCAAAGAACAACTACCACAACTCACCATACTGATTTTTAGAACACTTATCTTACTTTTTCATCAAATTTGGAATTACACACCCTCCTCATGAATGATGTACATTCTAATACTATAAATCTCCATGTTTCTAAAAGGATTATCCTCTAAATCTCTTTCATCCCATTCATCTAGGACAATATCAGAAATGTTTTCAATAGTCATCTCAGGTTCAAAATCAATAGGATCTTGCTCATGGAACATCAGATTGGCATTTATAGGGCTAGGGGTATAAGGTTCAGCATGGTTCTTTGCAAAAGCTTCAGATTAGATTCTCACCCTAGTCCCATACCTAGTTTTGAAGTATAAATGAGACCAATCAGCTGAGAGGTATCCCCCCAACCGAGCAGTGAAATCTCTACTTAGATAGATAGCAAAGTGGGGAGGCAAATCTATAACATAGAAATCCTGGGGAATAGAGAAGTTAGGACATTCATGTAAAGTGAGACTCAGGTCCTTAATGACTCCAATGGTGCCAACTGAACAACAAGCCTATAGATTGGCTCATAAGACAATCCTAGGAGGTCTGCTAGTCATTTAGAAATCACTAAACTACTTTCCCAAGAGTCTATCATGCAATTATGAACCAAGAAATTCCCAGCAACAAGAGTAACATAGAAAGGAGGGGGTTTAACCTAGGGAGTGATGATGAGCTATGAACTAGCTTCTCCATTTTGTTGCTCCTTTTGAGGTGTTTCAGCCACCAGAATTCTAGGCTATTCTGAAACAGCTTCTTCATTTGATGAAATCTTAGCCAATTCACTAAGTATTAGCTCCTTTTGTCCATGGATTGCCAAAGTGTCCATCATGGGCACACTTATGGAGTTCTTTTTCATTTTTTCAATGATATTGAAAGCTCCCAAACTCACTTTAGACTATCCTTTTGCTACAACAATCCCTGGTACTGTAGATGCCAACTGTGTTGCTGCCTTGGTTGGTTCCTTGGCTTCTTTTGACTGATTTTGGACTGGATTCTAAAATGCCTTGGGTTGTGGACTCACAATAGAAGCTTTCTGATTGGTAGAGGCCACTTGTTCAACCTCCAAAGCCTTCTTCTTAGACCTTGTGTTGGCTACAACCTGAACATAGTTCTAGTTGTCATTTGGGAGAAAATTTACCCTACAAAAATCCTCTTTCTAAAAATTAACCAATGCCACTCCAGGTGTTTGTAGCTCTTTTGGGGAAGAAACCTAACCCTGTTGAATCTTTGGTTCTTGAATCATCTCCTACGACATCATGACATTATTTTACACCATGAGGGCTTGGTCATAGCCATTGGGACACATCCCATGGATATGTTGTTGATTACATGGGAAACCCCATTGATATTCTTGCACCTTGTTGTTCTAAGCTATAGGAACTAGCTCTCTAAAAGCACTAGGAATGTTAGGATTATAGGGTTGACTAGATTTCTGATTGTAGTTTCTTGCTTGGCCTTCTTGGCCTGATTGGCATTGGGGCCTATTTTGCTGATTGTGGGCTCGATATGGAGCTTGGTAAGGTTGTTGGTAGGGTTGTTGATGAGGTTGGTACTACTACCTTTTTAGGCTAACCAACTCATTAGTAACACTTTGTAAGGCCTTTTTTATCTCATTCAGCTCTTGGGATTGGTTCACAACTAGATTAATAGCTTGTTGAGGAGGAGCTGGGAGAGGTGGAATAGATGCCAAGGCTAGAATTGCTTCAGGAACAAGATGAAGCTTAGGGAAAATAGGCATTGGAGGCCTTGGGGCTATTTTTCTTGCTTGAATTAGGCTATTTTTAGCTCTTATGGCAAGATCATATGCTACTGGTAAATTATTCCCTCTCATAGATTGAATCATAATAGAGATATCACTATTGAGGGCTTTGTAGCTGGTATCCATGTCCTTTTGAATCTGAAATTAAAATCCATCATATACTCCTGGGGTGCCCTTTCGATGGTAGTCAAATGCTCAACTAAGGAGAGGTGGTCAGATTTATCTTCAAATTGATTAGTCAAGGCCTGACCCAACCCATCCCATTCAATTATAGAACTGACTGCTAAACCTCTTAACCATTGTAAAACTTTTCCTTTGAGGGATGTTGCCAGCAACCTTACAGCCATATTGTCTTGGGTTATATTATGGAGGGCACAGAGGGATGCTACATCTCTTATATGCTCAATAGTGGAGGTCTGATCCTCTCCTGTGAAAATAGGTATGCTCTTAAGGGATGATATAGGTATGTCATTATGCTACAGTAAATTCAAGGGGATGCCTTGATTGAAGGCTATGAAAGGATGATTTCTAGCCATTGGAGAATTATAGGGAGCTTGAACTATTGGTGTTGCTTGCATTGGCTGAATTGGGACAGTGGTTGTAGGAATGTGAGAGGGATTGGGAGTGGGATTTGTAGATTGGGATGCATTAGTTTGGGCTACTTTAGGCCTTTTCTTAATAGATGGAAACTCTGTATAAATAAAAGGATTCTTACTCTGCCTAGTTGGGATCCCACTCATAAGCTTAAGTACTAATCTGCATGAAACAAGATTAGAGTCACCAGGTATGATATCAAAACATAGTCACTACTCATACCAAACAATAACCTGCATGTAAAACTCTTAGAAATCTGACCCGTCGAGTCTTTTGTCCCACCGGGCGTGCCAAAAACTCTTATCACTAAGGATTGCACCCAATTTTCTAAGTGATAAAACCTAGCAATCCTATGAAACATGGGACTAATCTCAAGCTTTGGGTAACTTATCTAAGAGTAGACCTCTAGATTAGGGTCTGGCTTCCCCTTGGATCACTTAAAAACTGACTAACTTTTTGAGGAAAGGGAGAGAATGCATGGAAAAAATAATTGAAACTAATTTCAAAACTAGGTGATCCATCAAATTTAAAAGAAGATCCACAACTGAATTAAGTTTATTGCAATAGCAAGGAAAAAAATGCACTTCACAACTTGATTCTATTGCCTTTAACTCATTAAGAAAATAGGGTACTTGAAACATAGAGAAGGGAAGATGTTTCCACAATTCTAATTTTTAGTTTGCACACGAATCAACACTATAGAGTAAAGACAAATTCCTGAACATTCAATTAGATCAACATGTAGATTAAGGATACAGTAACATCACAAGAATCTTGCATGAGATTCAATAAGAAAAATTTTGAAATTGTAGGGAAAGAAGAAGGATCAATTTTATTGCTGAAAAGAAACTAAGTACAAGATGTGTCTCTTAGAGCTAAAACACTTATATCAGAGAGAATAGAATAAAGAGCTAACCTCCATCATGAAAACTGAGAGGTATATAAGAAAAACTAGGAATCTACATTCATGACCCACAACCTCCTAAAAATGGAAAAACTCTCTAAAATAGACCCATGAGGCTACCTCATAAACTCAGATGCCAAATTCCCAAGTTTATAGGGGGTAATGAAAAAATTGGCATCCTAGAATAAATGGTCAAAAGAAGACCACTCGGTAGTCCCTAAGTCATACATTAACAATATTTTGATGACAGTTTATAAAAATACCATCGCCGGAATTTACATTTAAAATCATGCAATGACTATTAAAATTTAAAACCCTACCCCGCTATGACTAAAAAGAGTGGATTTAAAATATATTCTAAAGTAATTTCAACCCAAAAATGGGGAAATATATTTTAAAATATTTACATTTAAATAAATTAAAACCCACATACAATAAAAGGGCACTGAAAAATAGGGAGAGTTAAAAGATTCTCAACCCTAAAAAAGAAGGGGACAAAAAATAGTGCATCATTTTAATCAAAACCCTCCTTTCGAAAATGAGGAAACTACTAGTAGCAAACTCTCCTTCTCGGCACTTGGCAAGTTCCTATTCTCACTGGTAGTCTCTACACATCTTTTTGGATTTGATAAGGAAACCTTCCATCTTTGTGAGCCTTTTTCTTTCTGATGCATTTATTGGAGGTAGGTACTGGTCTTCTTACATTATTCTGCATTTGATTTCAAATGATGAACTCTTTGTATCTTTCATTTGGTACTGCATGCCTTTTCCACAATGTATATTCAGCCCTTATGAAATCTTTCTAGTTTTTATTTCATTTCATAGCACTGTGTCTTTGAATGGTTCATGTGATTTTGTGATATCTATGAGCTAGGGCATGGAACTCTGAGTGTGTGACAGTTCTTCATTCACTTATTTTTATTATGGCCTTCATATTTCTGCATAGAAAAGCTTGATCTTGGGCATCTGTACTGTTGGTGTTTACTATTAATGACACTCTCCACCTCTGTGTTTTGATTTTTTAGAGTAATAGCATCTCAATTTCTGATTCACTAGTTTGAGATACTAATCATCTTCTTTTTCTGAATTTCAAGGGCATGGTATTTGATACCCTATGCTTCAATCCCTCAAAATTCAGAGGGTGCCATGCCTATGCATTTACTTTCAAAAACTAGGGCATCCATATGTTTACATTCTATGTTTTATGCCTTACTGTCTATTTGTTATTACTAGCATTGTATCAGGTTTGTTGTTGATGTTCTTTGGGGCCAAGCTTGTTGTCATAGCCAAGCAATCATGTCATGTTGTTATCTCTATTATGGCTTGTGATTTTGAGATAGTGCATCATTTATGACTTTGTTTGAACATGCTATTCACTTGGGAACATTTATTTCTCTTATTTCCTTCTTCATGCACAGGTCTATGAGGCTATGACAATGTTGTTGGTGTTACAAATTGTATTCACTTTAAGTTTCAACTTCTATACACCTCTATGTTGCTTGTTATTTCCTCTTGTATTGGAAAATGAGGGCACGGGCTCTGTGAAGACACCAAACCCCTACCACTATGAACTTGTACCTTGTGAGCATGCATTATGTCATTGAAATGATGAGCTGAGCTCAAGCATGTATCTAGCTCAGTCATCATTTCAATGCCACTACTATTTTGATGGCTCATGCCAGTTTGTATCATCATACAGAGACCTATGAGCTTTATGGAGCGTCACATACTATTATTTCTTGCCTATTTTTTAATTGCTTAGCCACAGTATTTTGTGTTTGACTGAGATGCATGTTTGTAAAAGCCAATTTTTGAGCATTGTGTTTTGGTCCCCATCTATTGGCATGTCACAAACTTGATTATCCTTGACTCGAGCTATGAATCTAGAGCCTGGCATCATGACCTACTATTTTTATTGACCCATGAACTATCCTACCATGCATAACCCATGAGCTCATGGACCGGTTCGCATAGGTTCAGGTATGGAGCCACTTTAGTTATTTTTATCATTCCTTGCTAACACATCCACATTGATGGAGCCCACAAACCTATGGCACTGATGCCATGTCTTTCCTGTCATCAGTCTTTATTTATTGTTATGCTAGATTTGCATAGAATGATTGTTGTAGATGCTCACATTAGATGATGGCATGACTTCACTATTTTCATACCTTCATGTAAAGCCCCCAGGTTAAAGACTAGGGAATCATTGACTCATGATCTTGAATTCATGCTTTGTATATATGACTATCATTGTGTAAACCATGAGCTGCATTCCCATTTATTTGCTAATGCTTATTCATTCATCGAGCCCGTGTTGTTTAACCTTACTGTATATTTGATCAATTCACTGTAGCCCATGATCTATCTAGGATATAAAAATTCATCAATTATCTTGAAATCACTGTGATCTTTGTTGTTGACTATACCATTAATGCACCATATATCTCTGGTGTTAAAAGTAGACCAATTGGATATATGATCTACTATTAACACCGCCTTGATATCTACTGTCTGAAAGTCCATTTGATATTCATTGTTCTTTCAGAAGCCTGGTACTTTGGCTCATTGTATAATATTTAGAACATGAAATCATGTTGTTGCATTGAATGCTTACATGCTTTGAATGTTTAAGCCCATGGGAAAATAGGGCATTGTATTTGATTCCTCACTTAGCACCACCATTTGATTTATCATGCCATGCTCCTTTGATTTTTAGTTCATCATATAGATTCTATCATGTTCATGCTATAGAATTAATGTATTGAGTTTATCTTTGAAACACATTTATGTTGTACCTTCTCTGAGAATATTGATTTGTCATGTTGGTGATTGTATGCCTCTTTGGTCCTGCCAGTGCCTTTGACCATGCTTCATTGATTCATCTTTGTGGTCCCTGAGTGTCCCACTGATACTACATCATCTGGTTGTTTCTATGTTGACCATGGGTGTTCTTGGCATATGACACAGTCATTTTCAAGGAAACTTGAGGTTTTCCTTCCATGATCTGCATCACAGGTCAAGGTCATTCATCTGGGTCCTAGCATCTCACCCTTGGATTTTTGTTGAATCAGCTTCACCTATATCTGCACATGGAACAAACATGTCAGTGAAAAACATGGTGTTTCTTTTATTTTGGAGCCTCCTTATGCACATTCCCTGAGCACAGCCCTTCCCAAAGGTGTATGACTAAGTGCATGTATGCATCTTTGTGAATTTTGTGGTACCATGCATTGTTTAGATCCATTGGATCTAACCTATATCTCCTCCTCTCTTCTTGCAGGTTCTAGACCAAAGGAGCTCTCTAGACAGGACTGGATCCAGACACCATTACTAGGAAATGTATGGTACCCCTATACTTCATGTATATCTGCACTTATTTATTCAATTCTGGCAATGGCTTTGCTCGCGGCCTGTGTGAGCTTGGATAAATGTTCTGCTTAGTTTATTTTCCTTTTGTATAGCATACTTAACATTGATACATGAACATTTAATTATTAGATCTAGTTCATTTCCTTTTCTCTTTCATGTACCTTGAAATGAACACAAATATTAAGAAAGACCACTAATAATTTAAAACTAGGGTGCAAAGTCTAACTTAGTAACTAGGCCTCCTCAAATGAGTTAAATAATTATAATAGTTTCATTCCATAATTCCTAGAGATCACTAGACATATGGTGGGAATGATGAGTGAGAAACACCTTTCCAAGTGGAATGATGCAGGACAAAAGGATTTCACTGATATTAAAATGGCTATAGCTCAGGCCCCTATGTTGACAAGCCCATATTTTAGAAAAGAATTCATTATTTACTACTATGCATCAAAACACACTCTGTCAAGAAGTTTGATGCAGAAAGATGACAAAGGTCAGGAAGCACCTATTGCCTTCATGAGTACACCATTGAAGAAAATGAGATCAAATACTCCCAAGTCAAAAAGCATGCCTTTGCAATGGTGAAAGCAGTAAAGCAATTTAGGTATTATATCTTGCACTTACATTGTACTATGTATGTTCCTAAGATAGAAGAAAAGAGCGTCTTAACGCAGCAGGAAATAGGAATGAATAAAAGAGAAATTTGGGTAGCCAAGATCTAAGAGTATGACCTGACAATTAAGCCAACCAGTTTGATATGAGGGAGAGGTCTATGTAAGATGATAGCTGAAAATAGAGAGTCATTACAAGTAGAAGTAGATGAAGTTCTTACAATTATGTTGGTAAGCTTAATAGATCCATGGTTTTTGAATGTGGCATATTACCTTACATATGGAGAGTGCCCTACACACCTAAGTTCCTATGAAATACGCAACCTAAGATTAAAAGCATCCAAGTATGTCATTTCTCAAGGACTGCTATATAAAAGAGGAATTTATGGAACCTTTCTCAGATGTGTGGACACTGAGCAACAAAAGGAATTACTTAATACTTTCCATGCTGAAGCTTTTGGTTGGCATTTTTCTTCAAAGGATACAACTTTCAAGGTACTCAAGAACTATTTTTATTGGCTCAAGATGTTTAAGGACACGTATCATTATGTAAAAAATTGTGAGAAATGTAAACTATTCACAGGGCGACCACAACTTGCAGCTGTAATACCCCAAAAATGGGCTATATGTTCATTAACCTCCAATATCAACAATTTGAATGAAATTGACATCAAAGTCCTACCCTAAGGCACATCTAAACATCATCAAATCTAATTGATTATCTTAAATTCTGCATCAGGGAATATTCCTAGTAATATTCCTAATTATCTTAATTATCTTTAATTTTATAATTATTTGGCAATAAATCACATTTATCCTAAAGTTTGATTAATTGAATATTTTCATATTTAATTAATTAGATTTAATATTTGCCACTTAATTGTTTAATTAAATTTAATTCTATCTATTATTAATTGTATTATTTAATTTTGACAATAAATCTAATATCATATGAATAATTGATTAAATTTTTATTTAATTAATTAAAGCAAGTTGTCATTATTTAATAATATAATTTTTAATAAAAGTTTGATAAAATAGTTAATTAACCCATAAATTAATTATTTTATTTCAAAAATCAGTTAAGTTGAGCATAAATCACTTTATTATTAAATTAATTCATAATTAAAACATGCACAATCATAAAAGCAGACAACTGTCAATTATCAATTAAAGCTAAACTCTATTTTGAGTTAAAGCTTAGCTTTTGCATGTTTTTGTGACTTAATTATCTGTTATTATCAGATAACTCAAAAATCAAGCTGAGTTATTTGAGTGATTTATGGCTTTTATCCATGCACCTCCAAAGCCCTGGATTTCTATAAATTAAAGGCTTCAGCTCTTCATAATTCATCTCATATTTTTGCACAATCATGCTGGAGAATTGGAGGCTGAGGAATCAACTTGCGAATTCAAAGCTTTGTGAGATCAATTTCAATTGCATAGTTTTTATATCTTAGCATAGAATTTCATAGTTTTCATATCATTGTTAGAATCTTCATTGTTAGATCATTTAGCATTCATTTCATATCAGTTTTCAATAGCATTCATAGCATATCAGTTTATCATTATTATTGCATAGAAAATATCAAAAATATAGATTAATTGCATTTAATTCATATCTAGATCAATTGCATTCAAATCCTTCATTTAGATGTCGTCTAGGTCACTAATCTTGATTACAATCTGAGAACATCAATCTCGCACCTATTAGAAGGCAGTAAATCGCTTGGTTAGATTAGATTTCAATTTTGCATGATTTTGATTATCACTAATCTCTAATATTTTACTGAGTGTTGTGTCTACAGATTAGGTACAATTTTCACACACACATTTCTGGCGCCCACCATGGGGCCTTGAGCCTCATTCTCTTCATTTTTATCTAATTTTATATATTTTTGGTGTTACTTTTTCATTATTTTTGTGCAAACAGGAAAAAGGCCGCTTACGAGCAATCTAACACTGCTTACGAGAAATTTGATCATGCCTACAAGCAATCTGTTCACGCCTACGAGCAATTTGTTCACGCTTACATGCATTCTACTCATGCATGTGACAGTTTTAGTCACGCATCTACCAGTTTCAGTCACGCATCTGACAGTTCCAGTCACGCATCTACCATTTTCAGTCACGCATCTGCCAGTTTCAGTCACACCTATCAGTATTTAAATCATGCTTGTGAGTATTTAAATCACGCCTGGGCACATTTCAGTCAAGCCTATCAGTATTTAAATCATGCCTATGAGTATTTAAATCATGCCTGGGTACATTTCAGTCACGCCTATCAGTATTTAAATCATGCTTGTGAGTATTTAATCACACCTGGGCACATTTCAGTCACACCTATCAGTATTTAAATCACGTCTATGAGTATTTAAATCACGCCTGGGCACATTTCAGTCATGCTTGTGCTCATATATCATTGGAAAGCTCTTTCCAAGCCAAATCCAAGCATGTTGGTTTCATTTTCAAATTTTGCCATTTGATCACAGAATTTGCATATTTGTACTTTTAGATTATTGATTTTTAACACTTACAGTTTGCTGTTGATTTGTCTTGGTTTTGTACTTTCAGATATGTGCTAAATTCTGGATTGTAGAGCATTGGATCTAAGGTATTCTTCTCAAGCTAATAATATTTCAATTTGGATCCTAAAACAAATCTCTTATGTGTCTAGCTTGTGTGCATCTTTTCATGCTTTGATCTATTTCTACATACTTGCATAATTGATACTAGGTTGTGACCCCTTAAGGATTCATTAAGTAGTCTTAGATACTTGTGATTGATCTTGATTGCTATCTTGGGTTATTGGAATCGCTAATCTGCCGACCCCTCATTTTCACCCCGTGGTTGCAATCTCAGCGCCATAAAGGGGAGGGGTCAACAAGACAAGAGCGTTAAATGTTCCGCTTGGCAACCCTTTTGTGCTTTTAGGAACTCACTTGTTTTCTAAGTTGGGGACTCATTTTTAGCTTGTGTGAGGTGTTAAGTGTTCCACCTTGTGGACTCATCTCATATTTTCTTTAAGCGTTAGGTGTTCCTCTTTCTACTTTTTGGATGCTTTTGGTAGATTTGCTTTCGGGAATATATCTATGCTCACATAGTAATTAGGCCCTATGAACACTATTCGTGATTCTTGAGAGATTGGATTCCTAGTGAAATCTTTCTTGACGACAGAATCCTTGTAGGTAGGGAGGATACTTAGTGCATTTCACATTCAACTTGGTTAGTGCCTCTTCTCTTATTGATCGACACATTCTCTCTCCGGAGAGGTTGATAGATCACGTGGGGTTGATATCACGAGCTTTGGTAAATCAAAATTGGTTAGTGTGTCTTCTCTTATTGATTGATACATTCTCTCCCTGGAGAGGTTGATAGATCACATGGAGTTGATATCACAGACCTTGGTGGAACAAAACTTTGTCTTAGCGTGTCGGATTAATCTGCTTGCTTTGTTTGGGTTAAAAGTGAAAAGGTGTCAAAAACCTTGGATCTGGAGCCAAGTCCCCTTGTGGTATACTATTGTGAGTCACCTTTAGAGAGGGTTAACCATAGTGGACAATCCCTTCATAGGGAAAACTGCGTTGACAGAACCTCAAGCAGCAATAGCCATTTTCGCCATGGTAGTGACGGCCGCTATATAAATGTCCTTGTGGAAGAAATCTCCACAGGTATGGTTCATTGTTGGGTTGTCAGATCTCCCTAGCAGCTCTTGAAGATTAAGTTCTCAGACTGTGTCAAAACCCTGGTGTGCCGGGATTGGAGTTCACCCCTTTGAATCATAAAAGTTGTAGAGTCAAGCCATTACTAAAAACATTAGACAAGCCAATTTTTCATTTTCAGGTATATGTGTGTTATTGCAAAACTTTTCAGAACATACACAATTAGTACTCTCAGGGATTAGCACAATTTGGTCACTTGATTGTTCATGCGCAAGGTTGCTTTTGCCCTTGTTCATTGTTTTCAGACGTGCTTGGAATCACTTGCTTGCTATTCTGCATGTTTGTTTATCTACTTGGCTATTAAAAATGATCAAATCTGGTATAACCTTCAAAATCTGGATAGTACTGTAATACCCCAAAAATGGGCTATAAGTTCATTAACCTCCTACATTGACAAATCGAACAAAATCGATATCAAAGTCCCAACCTAAGGCACATCTAAACATCATCAAATCATAATTGATTATCTTAAATTTTGCATCAGAGAATATTCCTAACAATATTCCTAATTATCTTAATTATCTTTAATTTGATAATTATTTGGCAATAAATCACATTTATCCTAAGTTTGATTAATTGAATATTTTCATATTTAATTAATTAAACTTAATATCTTGCCACTTAATTGTTTAATTAAATTTAATTCTATCTATTATTAATTGTATTATTTAATTTTGACAATAAATCAAAATTCCTATCTTTAATTGATTAAATTCTTATTTAATTAATTAAAGCATGTTGTCATTATTTAATAATATAGTTTTTAATAAAAGTTTGAATAAATAGTTAATTAACCCATAAATTAATTATTTATTTTCAAAAATCAGTTGAGTTGAGGATAAATCACTTTATTTATTTATTTAATTCTTAATTATTATGCATATTCAAAAGAAGCAGTTAAACTCCAAATTAGAAAATCAATGCAAGTTATTGACTTTTTGGAACTCAACATCCTTTTGGAGTTCAAAAAGCTGATCTAAACTCTAATTTGAGTTAAAGAGCTATTTTTGCATGTTTTTGCATGATTTTGAGAATTAACTATCTTTCATGATCAGATAACTCAAAAATCAATTTGAGTGATTTATGGCTTTTCCCATGCATCTCCAAAGCCCCAGATTTCTATAAAACCAAGGCTCAGCTCTTCACAATCTCATCTCATATTTTGCAAAATCACGCTAGAGAATTGGAGGCGGAGGAATCAACTTGCGAATTCAAAGCTTTGTGAGATCAATTTCAATTGCATAGTTTTTATATCTTAGCATAGAATTTCATAGTTTTCATAGCATTGTTAGAATCTTCATTGTTATATCATTTAGCATCCATAGCATATCAGTTTATCATTCCTTATTGCATAGAAAATATCAAAAATATAGCTTAATTGCATTCAATTTCATATCCATCTTTTGCATTCAAATCCTTCATTTAGGTGTCGTCTAGGTCACTGATCTCGATTACAATCTGAGAACATCAATCTCGCACCTATTAGAAGGCAATAAATCGCTTGGTTAGATAGCTTTCAATTTTGCATGATTTTGATTATAACTAACCTCTAATGTTTTACTGAAGTGTTGTGTCTACAGATCAGGTACAATTTTCACACACATTTTTGGCACCCACCGTGGGGCCCTGAAATGGGTTTCCAATTCAATTCTATCAATTTCTATCTTTTTCTCCAAGGGATCTGTGCAAAACTGCGATTTTTAATTTTTGTCTGTACATCTGTCGTACGAGTTTCTGACAAATGTCATATGGGAGCATACCCACTATCGTATGATACTGGACCCACTATCGTACGATAGTCTATCGGATCATGACTCATTTCATTACATACCCACTGTCATTTGAGAGCTAATCTATCGTATGGTAGCATACCCAGTGTCGTACGAGTTTCTGGACTGTCGTCTGAGAGCATACCCACTGTCGTACGAGTTTTTGTACCAGTTTTGACTGTCGTTTCATTTTTCACAGCAGAGTATCAGATTTGATTTTTATATTTCAGCTAACTGCTAATTTTGACAATTGAAATTCTCTATTTTTGATTGCTCTCTGCTGGTTTTCATTGGGAAAAGTGCAAGAATTGCTAAAAATTAGGTAAAATCTACTAAGCGCATTGTGAGGATCACCAGGTATTCTCCTTCATCTAATAACATTTTGATTTGGGCTTAAGATAAATCTCTCATGTGTCTAGCTTGTGTGCGTCTTCTCATGCTTTTATTCTACACACTTGCATAATTTGATACTAGGTTGTGATCCCTTAAGGATTCATTAAGTAGTATTAGAATACTTGTGATTGATCTTGATTGCTATCTTAGGTTATTGGACTCGCTAATCCGCCGGCCCCTCATTTCCACCCTGTGGTTGCAATCTCAGCGCCATAAAGGGGAGGGGTCAACAGGACAGAAGCGTTAAATGTTCCACTTGGCAACCCTTTTGTGCTTTTAGGAACTCACTTGTTTTCTAAGTTGGGGACTCATTTTTAGCTTGTGTGAGGTGTTAAGTGTTCCACCTTGTGTACTCATCTCATATTTTCTTTAAGCGTTAAGTGTTCCTCTTTCTACTTTTTGGATGCTTTTGGTAGATTTACTTTCGGAACATATATCTGTGCTCACATAGTAATTAGGCCCTATGAACACTATTCGAGATTCTTGAGAGATTGGATTCCTAGTGAAATCTTTCTTGACGACAGAATCCTTGTAGGTAGGGAGGATACTTAGTGTGTTTCACATTCAACTTGGTTAGTGAGTCTTCTCTTATTGATCGACACATTCTCTCTCCGGAGAGGTTGATAGATCACATAGGGTTGATATCACAAGCTTTGGTGAATCAAAATTGGTTAGTGCGTCTTCTCTTATTGATTGATACATTCTCTCCCTGGAGAGGTTGATAGATCACGTGGAGTTGATATCACAGACCTTGGTGGAACAAAACTTTGTCTTAGCATGTCGGATTAATCTGCTTGCTTTGTTTGGGTTAAAAGTGAAGAGGTGTCAAAACCTTGAATATGGAGCCAAGTCCCCTTGTGGTATAAATCTATGAGTCATCTTTAGAGAGGGTTAACCGTAGTGGATAATCCCTTCACAGGGAAAACTGTGTTGATGTAACCTCAAGCGGTAATAGCTATTTTCACCATGGTAGTGACATCCGCTATATAAATGTCCTTGTGGAGGCAATCTCCATGGGTATGGTTCATTTTTGGGTTGTCAGATCTCCCTAGCAACTCTTGAAGATTAATTTCTCGGACTGTGTCAAAAGCCTGGTGCATCAGGATTGGAGTTCACCCCTTTGAATCATAAAAATTGCAGAGTCAAACCATTACTAAAAACCCTAGAGAGGCCAATTTTTCACTTTCAGGTATATGTGTGTTATTGCAAAACTTTTCAGAACATACACAATTAGTACTCTCAAGGATTAGCACAATTTGGTCACTTGATTGTTCATGCGCAAGGTTGCTTTTGCCCTTGTTCATTGTTTTTAGACGTGCTTGGAATCACTAGCTTGCTTTTCTACATGCTTGTTTATCTACTTGGCTATTAAAAATGATCAAATCTGGTATAACCTTCAAAATCGGGACAGTACAATTTGCAAACAATCCAGAACTGAAAACCTTAAATTTTGGAAAAATTGACGTAAAGTTCTTTCTAGAGTCAAAAGTCATTTCAAGAAGTCAAAAGTCGTATGACTTTTTGTCAAATGTCATTTCAGTATCGCCCATATGTCATATGATTGAGAACTCAATGTCGTACGAGTTTTCAAACCAGCAAATCCAAAGAAGTCAAAACCTGTTAGCAACTATCGTTTCATTTATACCCAACTGTCGTACGAGTTTAGCAACTGTCATTTCATAGACTACCCAGTGTCATACGACTCTACAGAGTGTCGTTTGGAAAAATTTGAGAGAGCTGTCAGAAATTGTCAAATTGCAAGATATCCAATGTTTCCAGCCTAGTTTCAGAATCTGTCAAAAATATCATTGTGTCAGGAATAGAGTAGTAGCTATCGAGCATTCTACCATTTTCTAAGTTTGATCTTTTGAATCTGATCTGGTCTTCTGTTTGATCAATTTGAGTCCTTTTTATCTCGTGTCAAAACCTTGTCATAACTATCAATCTTTAATCAATCTTCAAAAATAGACTAAGTGTTGAGAACTTGTGTCCGCTATCTTTTGGGTGATCTATCCCTTACATCCAAGGCACAGTTTCCTTCACCCACATCTCATCAGATCTTCAAAACTATCATAATCTTGACAAGGTTGTGTCATCTGATTTTCTCGAATCAAATTGTTCTTCAGTTGTCTTCGTCCTTTTCTTCTGTTTCATTCAAAGTTAATGGTGGAGACCAGAGCTTCTTCACACAAGAAATCAGAAGAAATATCTTAGAACTTACTTTTGACCAATACCCCAGGTCCAACTCTTGAACAACTCATCAAGTCAATTATTTACGAAGATGACGGTCTCGGTAACTTTTGATTGAAAACTGGTTACATACCTCCTTTATCAACTCACAGAGGTAATCAGCAAACTCCTCCTCAATCTATTCCAGGGAGCCCAAAAACTCCTACCATGTCTCAAGCAGGGACGAACCACGGTTCTCTAGGAGGAGGATCCCAAGGACACCATTCTCAACATAATGCCGACCAAGAACCTACCCCCTCTGAAATCCATCGATGTCAGAATGAGGATGAATTCAAGAGAATGATGAGGCATTTCTTGAAAGTGGATAGAGAGGCATACTTTTTACAATTAGCCCAGGAAGGGGCTAAGCTTCCTCCCAGCTTTAACATTGATGATATAATCACATATGAGGGAGAAACTCCACTCACAGCTATGACAAAATAGATGCATGCTATACAAGTCAAATTTAACAATCTTAAGAAGGAAAAGGAACCCAAGGAGTTCTCCATGGAGGCCCTATGTCCTTTCCCTTTTGACAAAGACTTTTATATGCCTCCATTCCCAAAAAGAGTGGAGATACCAAAGTATGACAAATATGATGGACACTCTGATCCTCAAGATCATGTTAGAGAGTTCTATACGCAATCCATGAAATTCATGCATGAACCAACTTATCTAATGCATCTTTTTCCTAGATCCTTGGGAGGAGCATCCATTCAGTGGTTTTCAAGATTACCTTCTACGATCAAAACTTTTGAGGAATTGATTAAATTGTTTTATCAACAATATTCCTACAATATTCAACATCCGGTCACCATGATCGATATCTGTAACCTCAAGCAATATCCAGGGGAATCATTCCTAACTTTTCTCAAGCGATGGAGAAAGAAGTTCTCTCTATATGCTAGACAAATTCCCGAAATGGAGAAACTTGAAATCTTTATCAATAACCTTGTTCTAGAGCTCAATTATCCATTACAAATGCAAGATCATGTATGTTTTGATAAAATGGTGGATAATGCAATCAAGATTGAGAAAGTACTTGTCAAGAAAGAAGAAATCACACTTCAAAAAGACAAGTCTAAATCTGGATCTAGCTCAAAAGATAAAAACAAGAGCTGGAATAGAAACAAAGGTATTGTCTTTGATGGTGTTGTTGACACTATCCGCGCCCCATCAAAGGCACCCACCTACAATCTCACCCTTTCCACCAAAGCCATTGAAGCTTTAGAGAAAAAATCTGCTGAACCATCTCCAAAGAAGCCATTCAAATGATGGGATAATAAATGAAAGTTTACTCCCCTGGGAGAATCTTTGGAATCCACCCTGAGAACCCTGATAGCTGATAACATGATCTCTTTACCACCAATCTGAAACCCTGATCCGGATCCAAAACCATATTGGTGGAAAGATAATGAATTATGTGCTTTCCATCGAACTAAAGGCCACAGAACTAATGGATGCTTCCACTTGAAGCATACCATTCAAGACTTGATAGATCAAGGGGACATCACGATCAATAATCCTACCAGTAATAATGATCACACAGCATTTACAGAACCATTTCCACAACATGGGAAGGGAGTTTCCACTTCTTAGCCTAACATGGGGGCAAAAGTCAACTATGCCTACCCTGGAAACAATGCTATCATCAATATGGTTGAACCATGTCTCTCTGAGAGCTACAATGTCATCACCATTGTACGAAGAGATAGAAATCATTCCTCAGCTAATGCGGTTACCCGATCACAAGCTCAGACTCATTTGAAAGGACAAACACAAAGTTCATCTAATGTCCCTAAGATACCTTTCAATCTCACATCTGCTTCTAAACAGAAGGTTGCCTCGAAATCTCCTCATCCAAAGGATACCAGACCTACATCTTATAGCATCGTCCAACAACTCTAGCATACCAATGCCAAAATCTCTATGTTTGAATTACTTCGAATATCTCTAGCTCACAGAGATATCCTAGACAAAGCTTTGCTCAGCTCTAATGTTCCTGATGATCTAGATCTAGATAGGTTTCAGACTATGGTTGGTCATCTAACATCTCTACAATATATCTCCTTTTTAGAAGAGGATGACAACTCCCTAAGTCACCCACATAATCAACCCTTGCACATAGAAGTCCTGATCTAGAACCATCGAGTCAAACGTGTGTTGATAGATGGGGGCACAGGCCTCAACATTTGTTCTTACAACTTAATCACACAGTTGGGATTCTCAGAGATGGCTATTGATCCTCGAAAGAAGATCACCATAAAAGCCTATGATGAACAAGAAAGAGCTTCTAAAGGCACCATTGTCTTACCCATCCGAGTGGGTCCGGTCATCAAAGATACCACATGTCAAGTGCTTGATCTACCATTGGCTTACAATATCCTTCTAGGGAGACCCTAGATACATGAAATGCAAGCTATTCCTTCTACGTACCATCAATGCTTGAAATTTCCCTATGAAGGAGTGGAAGTTACTATCCTAGCAGATCTGAGTACAACTTGCAATACATTGAAGGAAAATGCCGATAACCTTGTTCCCAATAATAGAGAATCTTCCATCAAGCAGCTAAATGTTGCTTCCACATCTAAGATGGATGACATTGCTAAAGAGATCAATATCAAAGAAAATGGGATGGGAGAATACACTATAGAGCCAGTCTTGTCTCTGAAATCTCTCCCAATCTCACCTAAGTCATATGGACAATCCTTGAAGCAATCTAAATCAGAACCTAAGGAACCTATGGAAGCATACAAAACAAATTTTGTGGTAGAGTAAGTATCCAAACAAGAATTTGAAGAGGATGAAGCTGTGCTGGCATGGCTATATAAAGAGGATTCTGAATCTAAAGTTGTTCAACCTAGTGAATCTATAGCACCTACAATCCCTTCTAATTCATATGGTCCAGGAAACAAATTGATAGCCAAGATGGGATATTCTGGTCAAGGACCTCTAGGAATTAGGGGAAAGGGTCTTGTGACCCCCATTTCACATATTGGTAGAACCAAAAAAGATACTAGTGGAATAGGGTTTAAGAAGAAACCCTATCATCTCAAAGGTGGTTGTTCTCATGTCATAGAACAAATTGCACCAGGAGAACCCCTTCTTAAGAAAGAAGAAACAGAACCCTCTGATGATGATTCAGATAGCTCTGAGCTTATCCCCTATGAAAAATTGTCTAAAGAGATCAAAGATCTTCTTGATGATAAAGATGATCTTATCAGAAGAATTAATGTAGTAGAAACACAAGAACCTACTGTAGCGCAAGAGATGGTTGCACCATAAGAACCAGCTAATCTTGAAGGTAATCAAACTAATCAAGAAGAAGGGGGTAGTTATTCTGACACTGATTCCCATGAATATGAATTCAAGTCAGAGACTGAGGGTAATCCTTCTTGGGGTATTCATCCTAATTTCACACATTTTTTAAGATTTCCTAGAGATCCTGAATCAGAAGCTGAGTCAAATGACTATGAATGGGGTGCCATTCCAGAAGAAGATGAGCTTATAACAGAGAAATATATTGATGTTATTCACCAATATGTATCTCAACCCAACGTAGGTATAGAGTGAAACAATGAACTTAACGTGTCGGGTCCACCTATGGCTGAAGAGGACTCCCATGATGATGTTGAGCCTATTCACGAATTGAACATTTTGAGCTGTAATATCACCTTTGAACTTGAGCGTCAGGTTAGGACCAATGATGACATATCCACATCCGTGAACACCATATCCTAAGCCTTTCCCACTTTGACTATCCAACGCCCTGATCTTATTGACCAAACTTCCACAAACCCACAGCATGGTATGTATACCTTCCCGAATGACTATGCCCTTGCTTGTTACCTCAATGCAGTTGAACCTATGAGTACTTCCATCAGTGAACCAAGCGTCAGTATGACCGAGTCAGACATCAAATATCTTAGTCAGAAAAACAAGAGTAAAAAGAAAAAGAAAAAGAGTTCTGAGGGTGAAAACCACTTTGTGCCAGTCTCAGAACTGACAAAAGTAAAAAGAAAAGATGTATCTAAAGGTGACAACCTCTCTGAGGCACCTAAGGATGAGATATTTGATGTCCTTCCGAGTCATTTACAGCATAGATCTCCAGTTCTGATTGAGCCAACTCAATCCATCAATTTAGGTACAACAGAGGAACCACAATTGGTACATGTAGCACAATCTCTATCAGACGAAGAGAAATAGAACTTCACTACCTTCTTATTAGACAAAAAGATCAACTTTGCATGGAAATATTCAGGTATGCCAGGATTGGATCCCAATCTCATTATGCACCATCTATCCATTGCTCCTGGGGTAAAACCAGTGAAACAAAAATTGAGAAAGATGCATCCTCATGTGGCACTCTTAGTCAAAGTGGAACTAGAAAAACTCCTAAAAGCTGGATTCATTTGTTTCATAGACTATGCTGAGTGGATCTCTAACATTGTACCTATTTCAAAACCAGATGGTTCAATCAGAGTGTGCACGGACTTTAGAGATGTCAACAGGGCATGCCCTAAGGATGATTTTCCGCTGCCTAACATTGATCTGATAGTGGACATGACTGCGGGCTATGAAATGTATTCCCTTATGGATGGTTTTTCTGGATACAACCAAATCAAAATTGCTCCAGAAGATCAAGAGAAAATAGCTTTCACATGTGTGTGGGGAACTTTCTGTTGGAATGTTATGCCATTCGGACTCAAAAATGCTGGAGCTACATATCAAAGAGCAATGACATCTATTTTTCATGATATGATGCATAGAACAATGGAGGATTACGTGGATGATACCTTGGCAAAATCCATGATTAGAACTGAACATCTAATAGACTTAAGCATGATCCTCGATAGAATGGAAAAATTTAGTCTTCGACTAAATCCTAAAAAGTGTGCTTTTGGAGTCACTTCTGGAAAGCTCCTAGGATACATCGTCTCCAAGAAAGGCATTGAAGTTGATCCAGCTAAGGTCAAGGCTATAATAGAGATGCAACCTCCCACAAATATCAATCAAATGAGGACGTTGCAAGGCAGAGTTCAATCTATCAGAAGATTCATATCACAGCTAGCGGACATATCACAGCCTTTTACAAAAACATTACATAAAGGTGTGACCTTTGCATGGAATGAAGAATGCGAGAACAACTTTAAACATATCAAGAAGTATCTTTCAAATCCACCTATATTGATGCCTCCTATTCATGGGAAGCCATTAATATTATATGTCTCCACAACAGATTCATCACTGGGGGTATTGCTAGCACAACATGATGAGAACAAGAAAGAAAGAGCCATCTACTATATCAGCAGAACTTTAGTGGCCTATGAGAAGAACTACTCAATGATAGAGAAGGCATGTCTAGCTATGATCTTTGCATCGCAGAAACTGAGGCACTACATGTTAGCTCATACTACTCATTTGGTAGCTAAAATTGATCCACTAAAATATCTCCTAAGCAAAGTTGCCCTCACAGGTAGACTAGCTAAATGGGTCATGCTCTTGAGCGAATTTGACATTGAATATGTTGAAAGAAAAGCTATCAAAGGATAGGTCATTGCTGATCAATTAGCTGAAGCACCACTGTTTGATGATACACCAATGCAAATAGAATTTCTTGATTCCTCTATCATGCACCTCTCTTCTAGAGCATGGTGGTTATTCTTTGATTGATCCTACACACAGAATGGATCTAGAGCAGGCATATTGTTCATCACTCCTCAAGGATACTCGATACCCAAAGCATTCAGATTAAAATTTCCTTGCAATAATAATATTGCTGAATATGAGGCACTTCTGAATGGTATGAAAATGGCAATACAGTGGAGAGTTACAGAGATGCACATCCATGGAGACTCACAACTAGTTATCCACCAAGTCAATGATGTGTACCAAACCAAAGATGAAAAGCTCATTCCTTATAAGAGAATGGTAGATGATTTAAAGAAATACTTCATCTCTATTACATTTGAGAAAATACCTAGAATGGAGAATAAGGCTGCCGATGCAATGGTGACATTATCTACTCTCTTACAGCAACCTGAACGTGAACTACGCTACGAGTTCCTGGTGGAAGCCCTATCCTATCCTGCATATGACTCCCCTGAAACCCGCATGATCTGCACTGTTGTAGGTTATGACTCATCTCGCTAAAAAAATCTGTTCTCCTATCTCCACGACCAAATCATCCCTGATTCCTTTAACCATTTTGAGAAATGAAACCTTATCCGATCCACATCCCGATATGTCATCATTGGTAATGATCTGTACAAATGAGGTCTAGATGGTACACTGCTTAGATGTTTAGAATGAGAAGAGTCTCAACGTGCATTAGAGGAAGTTCATGAGGCTATATGTGGGTCACACTCAAATGGTTTAACGTTAGCTCAAAAACTTATTAGGGCTGGGTACTATTGGCCTGAAATGGAAAAAGAAGCTATTAAATTTGCTAAAAACTGTCAACAGTGTCAAGTACATGGAAACTTGATTTATGCTCCAGGGAGAGATCTGATTCCCTTTACTACACAATGGCCTTTTCAACAATGGGCATTTGATCTCATAGGTGCTATCCATCCGCACTCTTCTAATGGACATACCCATATAATCATAGCTACAGATTATTTTACAAAATGGGTAGAAGCAGTTCCTCTAACACAAACAACGGGGAAATAGATCTCTATGTTCATCCTAAACTACATCATTTGCAGATATGGGATCCCTCACTCTATAATCATAGATAACGGGGGACAATTCAAAAACAAGGACCTAGATGACTTATGTGCTAAGTTCAAGATTACTCAACATTGGTCTTCTATCTACTATCCTCAAGGGAATGGACAAGCTAAAGCTTCAAAGAAAAATCTCTTGAAAATCTTGCACAGAACAGTGAATAAAATAGGAAGAGACTGGCATCTCATGATCAATCTAGCTCTCTAGGCCTATAGAACTAGTATTAGAATGCCTACAGGGGCTACACCTTTCGCTTTAGTTTATGGGTCTGAAGTGGTACTGCCTATTGAGGTTGAAATCCCATCACTCAAAATCAGAATGCATGGAGTTGTCACTGATGAAGACTACAGAGTGTCTAGGTTACAAGAACTTGAATTACTAGATGAGCACAGGCAAGCAGCATATGATCATCTCAGAGTGTATCAGAAAAGAATGTCTAGAGGCTACAACAAGAAAGTTAGACATAGAGAATTTCAGGTTGGTGATCTAGTGTTGAGAGAAAATCCTAAAAATCAATCCCATCGAGAACACAAGGGGAAGTTCGAACCCAATTGGCTGGGTCCCTTTGTACTAATTGCTACTTTTGGCTCTGGTGCTTATCAACTCTCAATGACTGAAGGAGAACAGCTCCGAGAACCAATCAACGTTCTCCATCTGAAGAAATTCTATGCCTAAGGCATTCAGTGCTTGGTAAATGTCCTGAAAAAATCTTAAAAATCAGAAAAAGTCCTAAAAAAATGAACATCTTGGTGAAAACCTAGCAATAGGCACCTTGATGATTCACAAAAAAATCAAAAAAATATCAAAAATGAAAAAAAAATTTGAAAAATGAAAAATACAAAAAAAAAAAAAGAAAAAAAAAAAAAAGTGCCTTGGTGAAAACCTGGAAACAGGTGCCTTGGTAGCAAAAATAGAATCTCTACCAAGATGGTGAAAACCCAGCAAACGGGTGCCACTTGTTCAAAATGCTTCATCTATCAACACAATCTTGGTCTTTCCCAGCTTTCAGTCTTGCTTTAGTTTGTACATATCTCCCGGTTTGTTTCAACATTTCCAGTTTTTAATAAGTCATTCTGTACACCAATCAGCTTGAGCATTTGTATCATATCAATGTTCAAATTTGGGGGCAATCAATGTCATATCCTATGGCCTCCAATGTATCCTAGATGTTTCCTATCCAGTCAAAGTCCTTTGAAGCTTCATTTGAGTCAGTCAGTCTGTCTTGTCTCCAGAAAGGATTTTGCATCTATAACAACGCAATCAAACATCAAACTCAAACTAAAAACAATCTATGCTTTTTACATGCTTTTATCTCCTTGTATGCTTACTGATTCGCATTGAGATTTTTTCATATTGTGTCCCTTCGAGCTCTTCGATGATGTCCTTTATAGGATTTAGAGAGTGATGACTGGGGGCATAATCTTTTCTTTTTTTTCTGCTCGTATGTGAAATCTAATAACTTTGGAAATTCTGGATTGAAATGGTGTCCGACTGTAAGAGCCTCTATCTCGAATTGGATGGCCATGCGTACCTCGACCATTGATACCCAGAAAATTCAAGGAAGTTTGATCTAACTATTGTCTTTTTGAAGTGAATTCTTTCTCCTACTGTGAAACGTGATCTTGCCTAAGGATGTGAACGATAAAGGGTCACTACGGGTAATTCACATTGGATTTAGAATGATCTCTTAACTGTTTGATGTGTTTGCAATGCAAGGCATACTCAGGTCATCACAACGTTTATGTTTTGATGCTTGTACAAATTGCTATATCAAAATGGACATGATATTCAGGTCACCTTGGCGTTTGTGCCTTGATGCTTATATCTAATCCGACATTTCGAAAATAAAATCAATATTCATATATCCATGGTTGTTGACCAGTGGGTATTGTATTGATTCTTGCGCATACAAATCGATATTCATATGTCTATGGTTTCATGGCTAGTGGGCATTGTATTGATTTATCTGGTTACCTAAAAGTTCAATGATGATAACAAATCGACATATGATCAGTGAATAGGTCCTAGGTGTTAGGTTTCATTTCATATTGCATGTCTCATTGCATTTTGCATATTTGCATGATCTCACAATGTTTAAATGAACTTCAATGAGTAAATGATTCTTCAATCACATCTTCAAATCTAACAAGAGCTGAACCTAACTTGAAGGTCTCTTCACGGAATAGAAAGCAATAGTCCTCCTGGGTTAACCATCTTTTTGACATAAGACTGAGTACTTGTCTTCATCAACCTGCAAAACATATCATGTGTATCATTGCATTTACATATCATATCATAAACATTTATTGCATTACATGTTATATCCATTGCATAAACATACATATTTTCATAATCATTACATCTACATAACATTCATACATATGAAAGAAATCATCGCATTGCATTGATCCATACATACATTCTACACTACTCATAGCATTAACATCACATGATATCATCATACATAACAAAAATGACAAGTACACATGATGTCACAACCCAAAATATCGATCTCATCTATATATCAAAAATCTCAAATAGTCAGGAGTGCACTACTGGCACAGGGTACAAATGAATGAGCTCCGTAGGGCTATCAGACACAACAATGTATCAATGAGAAAGTAACAGAAGATCAAGAGAAATCAACTGTTAGCATGCTCCTCTGCATCTAGTGGAGGAGGAGGTGGTGCATCTGGTATCACCTCCGCTCTCAGTGCCCTGGCTCCCTTTGATGCTACCATGTACTGAGAATAGGTGGGCACTCTCTATGCAGCAGGGACTACGGCATAGTACGCAGATACATAATATGAGGCCCGTGCAGTCTGATGAATCACCTCTGCCTGTAATCTCTATATCTCTATGCGCTACTCTGTACGCTGTCTATCTGCCTCTCGATGCCTCTCCTCTAATCTGGCCTGCTCTATCTTCAGGTCCCGGACCTGGACTCTAAGCCGTCTGATAATCTCGGCTAAAGTAAGAGGAATTGCAGGCTCTGCATCAGCTACTGGCATATCTGTGTCCTGTGCTAGCTATGCTGGCTGATCTGCATGTGAAGGAATGCTCACCCTGTGTGCCTTATGACATCTAACCTCAACACCCAAATCAAATGTGTCATCCACACTGGTCCCACCTGGAAACTGCTCAGCTCCTAGAACATCATTTGTAGATCCTACTCCGCCTAGTGTGCCACTCTCACCTCTGCTCCGTCTCTGTGTGCCGGAAGATCTACCCACTGTAGATGTAGAAGGACGTGGAGGCCTCACATGTCTTGGTGCTGTCTGTAAAGGAGCCATGGCTCTCTATCTCGGAGGAGTAGGGTGTACCACCTATGGTCTCAGTCCTACTCTCATAGGAGCCCCTGTAACATCCATAGCCTCCTCCATGGAGGGTATCAGCTCTGTCAAATCAAAAAATTGCTGAATCTGGTGATCAGCAAGCCATGCCACATATGCATCTGTCACACCTGCATCAACCACCTGCGGAAGGTAGTCCCAAACCCTACCAATAATATGGCTATACTCCTCAGCACATATAGTATAACTAAGCTGTGGTGCCCATCCGAGCCCTATCTCACGCACAATGCGGGCATAAGCAGTATAATCTTGAGGGACATCCTGAATGCGTCCATACTAATGCCAGACTCTGGTAATCAAAAATCTCTCCAAGATGGTGGAGGTCCGTCCTATCAATATCCTGCTCTGGAAAAAGAATGAAAACTGCTCTCTCGCAGTAGGCCAGGCCTCTATGTGTAAATATGGCCTCCAGATCATGAAGGTCATGTCATCCAAGCATTGGTGGAAATACTTGGTGTGACCCATGTGAACCTGAGTAACGTAACATGCATACGTATATATGATCGACTCCTGTGGCTATCGTTGACTCTGAAAAATTGGTCTCAAAATTGGGATATGCTCCCAAGCCCATATCTGCAGTACCAACGCTCCTGAAGCAAATGCCTTGCAGTTCTGATACAGGACCTCGTGCATCTCGGAATACAAGTGTGCCAACAGACACTGACCCCAGCAAGCTCGGTAGGTGTAGCTATCAACAATGCTACCATCAGTGACCATCCCATCAAAAATCCATTCTACTGACGGCCAGGCATAATCAACTCTCCGATCATCCCCGCAATGATACACTCTAGACAATGTGTCTGACCATATCTCTGCACAAGTGTCTCCCAGGATATAGACCCAGTCAGTTGGGTATCATCACCGAATAGTCATCTGAATGCATGTAGTCCCCTCGATCCTCCACTAACATACTCGGGATGCCGCGAAGCATGAAAAGGAATGCGAAGAATCCTATACACGTCCTCAGGGGTCACAGTGATCTCTCCAGTCAGAAGGTGGAAAGTCTGGGTCTCAGAATGAAACCTCTCAATCAGGGCAGTCAATAAACCATGATTTACCCTAATATTGGGTAAATGAATCAAGTGCTCAAATCCACAGGCAGTGAGATGAACCCTCATCGGGTCTGGCAAGGTGACACACAATCTCTGGGTGGCCGGATAAGAATGGCGAACATGTACGTCAGGATATGTGACCTAAATCATAAAGAAACAGGGTGTTTTGTCAGAAATTCAGTTCGAAATCAGGCCAAGTATCAGAATGACACAGTTTTGAAGTTTCAGAAGGTGGGGCAAAGTATCCGCAATCAGGCAAAAAGATCAGAAAAGTTTGATTTTTTACCTAAAAATGAGTTTTTAACAATCTATTTTTCAAACGACATTCCAGACTGGCATCAAATGTCGTACGACATTCCACAAGATACCAAACGATAATTCATAGTCGTACGACACTTCACCCGGATTCATACGAGTTTCAAGGGACCCGACGAAATGTCGTACGACACAAGGGTCCCTATCATACAACACTTGGGCATTGATGAAACGACAATCTAAAGTGAAATGAAATGTCATACGAGTTTGGACTAGGACTCGTACGAGTTTCTACACATGCAAAAATCAAAAACTAAAAACGCGTATTAAAAAAATTAAAAATGCTATAAATCATCAAAAACATGCATTTTCAGGGGGGAACAAGGGTCCACCTACCAGATGTCCATACTGTCGAGGTCTGTCATGTCTCCGGCTACGCTCAAAATGGTGCAAACTCACAGGTACCTTCAGTTCTCGCTGGTCTGCCATTTTTCTCGCTCAGAGGTCTCCACAGAATCTCTAAAGTCAAAGGGTTGAAATGAATTGAAAATGACCCTTCCGGCCTTTATATAGCTTTTGACCTAATTTTTAAAAGTGCTCCGTTTTCCATGAAAATTGCACCCCTAGCTAATTTCGACGTTCTGAATCTATTTTCGAGATCAAAATTGAAATCTGAGATCGTTTATTATGTCAAAATCATGATATAAAATTTTTGGAACCAGGGCGGTCTACTGCTTGCATAATCGACCTTCAATCATCACAAAAATCTAGTATTCAACTCAACTGATTATCTTTCATCAAACTATCAAAATTTCAACTTGGTCAACCATGGTCAACTCATGGTCAAACCTAGTCAAACTTGGTCTCCAGGACCCCCAAACGATGCAGAATGTGTTCTCGGACGTATATAACCACCTCTCAAATCAATTAACATGCTTCTAAACTATCAATGCCAACTTTTTCTTGTCAGATTTCAATTTTAATCCCGAAGGGGGCATGGTATTGCACATCATTCAAAGTCTATCAATCAAATCTATCAATATCTTTCATCAGTGATCAAGACAAAAATCACATCTAGTCGCTGATTCATCAAAAGTCCTCATCGCTTAGGGCAAATCTATCATCACTTGGGGCATATCAGATTCATCGATCCATATCAATCTGGTATTCTCCTAATCTTGTAAACTATATTAGTTTTTGCAACCATCAGATCATAGTGTTCTTTCTTTGGTTCTTCGGCAACTGAAGGATTCAGATGTGATACCTGCTAGTTCTGCTAAGACAATCGAGTCTAGAATGGGTCACTCACTTCTTATCAATCCTAAGGTTCAGAATCAGACATTTTGACACTTTTTCGCAATCATAGGTTCATTGCTGCTACAGTAAACATTATCTCTGGTCATTCAGGACCTCCTATCTCAATATCTTTCAATCGGTTTCTATCTTGAGATCGGTTTATCTTGTGAATCAGTTTCATATCTTTATCAAACACAGATTATCTTTGAACCACTGCGCTTCACAAATTAATTCAAAGAGGGGCAAAATGTAATACCCCAAAAATGGGCTATAAGTTCATTAACCTCCTACATCGACAAATCGAACAAAATCGATATCAAAGTCCCAACCTAAGGCACATCTAAACATCATCAAATCATAATTGATTATCTTAAATTTTGCATCGGGGAATATTCCTAGCAATATTCCTAATTATCTTAATTATCTTTAATTTAATAATTATTTGGCAATAAATCACATTTATCCTAAGTTTGATTAATTGAATATTTTCATATTTAATTAATTAAACTTAATATCTTGCCACTTAATTGTTTAATTAAATTTAATTCTATCTATTATTAATTGAATTATTTAATTTTGACAATAAATCAAAATTCCTATCTTTAATTGATTAAATTCTTATTTAATTAATTAAAGCATGTTGTCATTATTTAATAATATAGTTTTTAATAAAAGTTTGAATAAATAGTTAATTAACCCATAAATTAATTATTTATTTTCAAAAATCAGTTGAGTTGAGGATAAATCACTTTATTTATTTATTTAATTCTTAATTATTATGCATATTCAAAAGAAGCAGTTAAACTCCAAATTAGAAAATCAATGCAAGTTATTGACTTTTTGGAACTCAACATCCTTTTGGAGTTCAAAAAGCTAATCTAAACTCTAATTTGAGTTAAAGAGCTATTTTTGCATGTTTTTGCATGATTTTGAGAATTAACTATCTTTCATGATCAGATAACTCAAAAATCAATTTGAGTGATTTATGGCTTTTCCCATGCATCTCCAAAGCCCCGGATTTCTATAAAACCAAGGCTCAGCTCTTCACAATCTCATCTCATATTTTGCACAATCACGCTGGAGAATTGGAGGCGGAGGAATCAACTTGCAAATTCAAAGCTTTGTGAGATCAATTTCAATTGCATAGTTTTTATATCTTAGCATAGAATTTCATAGTTTTCATATCATTGTTAGAATCTTCATTGTTAGATCATTTAGCATCCATAGCATATCAGTTTATCATTCCTTATTGAATAGAAAATATCAAAAATATAGCTTAATTGCATTCAATTTCATATCCATCTTTTGCATTCAAATCCTTCATTTAGATGTCGTCTAGGTCACTGATCTCGATTACAATCTGAGAACATCAATCTCGCACCTATTAGAAGGCAGTAAATCGCTTGGTTAGATAGCTTTCAATTTTGCATGATTTTGATTATAGCTAACCTCTAATGTTTTACTGAAGTGTTGTGTCTACAGATCAGGTACAATTTTCACACACACAAGTACAATTTGCAAACAATCCAGATTTGAAAACCTTAAATTTTGCAAAAATTAACGTAAAATCTTTCTGGAGTCAAAAGTCATTTCAAGAAGTCAAAAGTCATACGAGTTTAACAACTGTCATTTCATTGCTACCCAACTATCGTACGAGTTTAGCAACTATCGTTTCATAGGCTACCCAGTGTCGTATGAGTCTGCAGAGTGTCGTTTGGAAAAATTTGAGAGAGTTGTCAGAAATTGTCAAATTGCAAGATATCCAATGTTTCCAGCCTAGTTCCAGAATCTGTCAAAAATATCATTGTGTCAGGAACAGAGTAGTAGCTATTGAGCATTCTACCATTTTCCAAGTTTGATCTTTTGAATCCGATCTAGTCTTCTGTTTGATCAATTTGAGTCCTTTTTATCTCGTGTCAAAACCTTGTCATAACTATCCATCTTCAATCAATCTTCAAAAATAGACTAAGTGTTGAGAACTCGTGTCCGCTATCTTTTGGGCGATCTATCCCATACATCCAGGGCACAGTTTCCTTCACCCACATCTCATCAGATCTTCAAAACTATCATAATCTTGACAAGGTTGCGCCATCCAATTTTCTCGAATCAAATTGTTCTTCAGTTATCTTCGTCCTTTTCTTCTGTTTCATTCAAAGTTAATGGTGGAGACCAAAGCTTCTTCACACAAGAAATCAGAAGAAACATCTCAGAACTTACTTTTGACAAATACCCCAAGTCCAACTCTTGAACAACTCATCAAGTCAGGTATCTATGAAGATGACGGTCTTGGTAACTTTCGATTGAAAACTGGTTACATACCTCCTCTATCAACTCACAGAGGTAATCAGCAAACTCCTCCTCAATCTATTCCAGGGAGCCCAAAAACTCCTACCATGTCTCAAGCAGGGACAAATCATGGTTCTCTAGGAGGAGGGTCCCAAGGACACCATTCTCAACATAATGCCGACCAAGAACCTACCCCCTCTGAAATCCATCGATGTTAGAATGACGATGAATTCAAGAGAATGATGAGCCATTTCTTGAAAGTGGATAGAGAGGCACACTTTTTACAATTAGCCCAGGAAGGGGCTAAGCTTCCTCCCAACTTTAACGTTGATCATATAATCACACATGAGGAAGAAACTCCACTCACAGCTATGACAAAATAGATGGATGCTATACAAGTCAAATTTAACAATCTTAAGAAGGAGAAGGAACCCAAGGAGTTCTCCATGGAGGCCCTATGTCCTTTCCCATTCGAAAAAAACTTGTATATGCCACCATTCCCAAAAAGAGTGGAGATACCAAAGTATGATAAATATGACAGACACTCTGATCCTCAAGATCATGTTAGAGAGTTCTGTACACAATCCATGGAATTCATGCATGAACCAACTTATCTAATGCGTCATTTTCCTAGATCCTTGGGAGGAGCATCCATTCAGTGGTTTTCAAGATTACCTTCTAGGATCAAAACTTTTAAGGAATTGATTAAATTGTTTTATCAACAATATTCCTACAATATTCAACATCCGATCACCATGATCGATATCTATAACCTCAAGCAATATCCAGGGGAATCATTCCTAATTTTCCTCAAGAGGTGGAGAAAGAAGTTCTCTCTATATGCTAGACAAATTCCCAAAATGGAGAAACTTGAAATCTTTATCAATAACCTTGTTCCAGAGCTCAATTATCCATTACAAATGCAAGATCATGTGTCTTTTGATAAAATGGTGGATAATGCAATCAAGATTGAGAAAGTACTTGTCAAGAAAGGAGAAATCACACTTCAAAAGGACAAGTCTGAATCTAGATCTAGCTCAAAAGATAAAAACAAGAGCTGGAATAGAAACAAAGGTATCATCTCTGATGGTGTTGTTGACACTATCCGCACCCCATCAAAGGCACCCGCCTACAATCTCACCCTTGCCACCAAAGCCATTGAAGCTTTAGAGAAAAAATCTGCTGAACTATCTCCAAAGAAGCCATTCAAAGGATGGGATAATAAATGAAAGTTTACTCCCCTAGGAGAATCTTTGGAATCTGCCCTGAGAACCTTGATAGCTGATAACATGATCTCTTTACCACCAATCCGAAACCCTGATCCGGATCCAAAACCATATTGGTGGAAAGATAATGAATTCTATTCTTTCCATCGGATTAAAGGCCACAGAACTAATGGATGCTTCCACTTGAAGCATACCATTCAAGACTTGCTAGATCAAGGGGAGATCACGATCGATAATCCTACCAACAATAATGATCACACAGCATTTAGAAAACTATTTCCACAACATGGCAAGGGAGTTTCCACTTCTCAGCCTAACATGGGGGCAAAAGTCAACTATGCCTACCCTGGAAACAATGTTGTCATCAATATGGTTGAACCATGTCTCTCTGAGAGCTGCAATGTCATCACGATTGTATGAAGAGACAAAAATCATTCCTCAGCTAATGCGGTTACCAGATCACAAGCTCAGGCTCATCTGAAAGGACAAACACCAAGTTCATCTAATGTCCCTGAGATACCTTTCAATCTCACATCTGCTTCTAAATAGAAGGTTGCCTCGAAATCTTCCAATCCAAAGGATACAAGACCTACATCTTACAGCATCATCCAACAACTCCAGCATACCAATGCCAAAAGCTCTATGTTTGAGTTACTCCGAATATCTCCAGCTCATAGAGACATCCTAGACAAAGCTTTGCTCAGCTCTAATGTTCCTAATGATCTAGATCTAGACAGGTTCTAGACTATGATTAGTCATCTAATGTCTCCACAATATATCTCCTTTTCAGAGGAAGATGACAACTCCCTAATTCACCAACATAATCAGCCCTTGCACATAGAAGTCTTGATCCAGAACCATCGAGTTAAACGTGTGTTGATAGATGGGGGCGCAGGCCTCAACATTTGTTCTTACAACTTAATCACACAGTTGGGATTCTCAGAGATGGCTATTGATCCTTGAAAGAAGATCACCATAAAAGCCTATGATGAACAAGAAAGAGCTTCTAAAGGCACCATTGTCTTACGCATCCAAGTGGGTCCGGTCATCAAAGATACCACATGTCAGGTGCTTGATCTACCATTGACATACAATATCCTTCTAGGGAGACCCTGGATCCATGAAATGCAAGCCATTCCTTCTACATACCATCAATGCTTGAAATTTCCCTATGAAGGAGTGGAGGTTACTATCCCAGTAGATCTGAGTACAACTTACAATACATTGAAGGAAAGTGTCGATAAGCTTGTTCCCAATAATAGAGAATCTTCCATCAAGCAGTTAAATGTTGCTTCCACATCTAAGATGGATGACATTGCTAAAGAGATCAATATCAAAGAAAATGGGATGGGAGAATACACTATAGAGCCAGTCTTGTCTCTGACATCTCTCCCTATCTCTCCCAAGTCATATGGACAATCTTTGAAGCAATCTAAATCAGAACCTAAGGAACCTATGGAAGCATACAAAATAAATTTTGTGGCGGAGCAAGTATCCAAACAAGAATTTGAAGAAGATGAAATTGTGCTGGCATGGCTATATAAAGAGGATTCTGAATCTAAAATTTTTCAACCTAGTGAATCTATAGCACCTACAATCCCTTCTATTTCATATGGTCCAGGAAATAAATTGATAGCCAAGATGGGATATTCTGGTCAAGGACCTCTAGGAATCAGAGGAAAGGGTCTTGTGACACCCATTTCACATATTGGTAGAGCCAACAAAGATATTGGTGGCTTAGGGTTTAAGAAGAAACCCTATCATCTCAAAGGTGGTTGTTCTCATGTCATAGAACAAATTGCACCAGGAGAACCCCTTCTTAAGAAAGAAGACACAGAATCCTCTGACGATGATTCAGATAGCTCTGAGCTTATCCCCTATGAAAAATTGCCTAAAGAGATCAAGGATCTTCTTGATGATAAAGATGATCCTATCAAAAGAATTAATGTAGTAGAAACATAAGAACCTACTGTAGGGAAAGAGATGGTTGCACCACAAGAACCAACCAATCTTGAAGGTGATCAAACTGATCCAGAAGTAGAGAGTAGTTATTCTGACACTAATTCCCATGAATATGAATTCAAGTCAGAGACTGAGGGTAATCCTTCTTGGGGTATTCATCCTGATTTCACACATTTTCTAAGATTTCCTAGAGATCCTGAATCAGAAGCTGAGTCAAATGACTATGAATGGGGTGCCATTCTAGAAGAAGATGAGCTTATAATAGAGAAATATATTGATGTTATTCACAATATGTATCTCAACCCAATGTAGGTCTAGAGCAAAACAATGAACTTAACATGTCTAATCCATCTATGGCTGAAGAGGACTCCCATGATGATGTTGAGCCTATTCACGAATTGAACATTTTGAGCTATAATATCACCTTTGAACTTGAGCATCAGGTTATGACCAATGATGACATATCCACATCTATGAACACCATATCCCAAGCCTTTCCTACTTTAACTATCCAACACCCTGATCTTATTGACCGAACTTCCATGAACCCGAGCCATGGTATCTACACCTTTCCAAGTGACTATGCCCTTACTTGTTACCTCAATGCAGTCAAGCCTATGAGGACTTCCATTAGCAAACCGAGCTCTAGCATGACCAAGTCAGACATCAAATATCTTAGTCAAAAAAATAAAAATAAAAAGAAAAAGAGTTCTGAGGGTGAAAACCATTTTGTGGCAGTCTCAGAACCTACAAAAGTAAAAAGAAAAGATGTATCTGAAGGTGAAAACCTCTCTAAGGCACCTAAGGATGAGATATTTGATGTCCTTCTGAGTCATTTATAGGATAGATCTTCAGTTCTGATTGAGCCCACTCAATCCATCAATTTGGGTACAACAGAGGAACCACAATTGGTACATGTAGCACAATCTCTATCAGAAGAAGAGAAACAGAAATTCACTACATTCTTATCAGAAAAAAGGATCAATTTTGCATGGAAATATTCAGATATGCCAGGATTGGATCCCAATCTCATTATGCACCATCTATCCATTGCTCCTGGGGTAAAACTGGTCAAACAGAAATTGAGAAAGATGCATCCTCATGTGGCACTCTTAGTCAAAGCAGAACTAGAAAAACTCCTAAAAGCTGCATTCATCCATGTCATAGACTATGCTGAGTGGATCTCTAACATTGTACCTATTTCAAAACCAGATGGTTCAATCAGAGTGTGCATGGACTTTAGAGATGTGAACAGAGCATGCCCTAAGGATGACTTTCCACTACCTAACATTGATATGATAGTGGACATGACTGCGGGCTATGAAATGTATTCCCTTATGGATGGTTTTTCTGGATACAACCAAATCAAAATTGCTCCAGAAGACCAAGAGAAAACTGCATTCACATGTGCGTGGGGAACCTTCTATTGGAATGTTATGCCATTCGGACTCAAAAATGTTGGAGCTACATATCAAAGAGCAATGACATCTATTTTTCATGATATGATGCATAAAACAATGGAGGATTATGTGGATGATACCTTGGCAAAATCCATTATTAGAACTGAACATCTAACAGACTTGAGCATGATCCTAGATAGAATGGAACAGTTTAGTCTCCAACTAAATCCTAAGAAGTGTGCTTTTGGTGTCACTTCTGGAAAGCTCTTAGGATACATAGTTTCAAAGAAAGGCATTGAGGTCAATCCAGCTAAGGTGAAAGCTATCATAGAGATGCAACCTCCCAAGAATATTAGTCAAATGTGAACTTTGCAAGGGAGAGTACAGTCCATCAAAACATTCATATCACAGTTAGCTGACATATCACAACCTTTCACAAAGACATTACATAAAGGTGTGACCTTTGCATGGAATGAAGACTGTGCAAAGAATTTTGATCATATCAAGAATTATCTCTCAAATCCTCCTATCTTAATGCCTCCTATTCATGGGAAGCCATTAATATTATATGTCTCTAGAACAAATACATCACTAGGGGCATTGCTAGCATAGCATGATGAGAACAAAAAGGAAAGAGCCATCTACTATATAAGCAGAACATTGGTGGCGTATGAAAAGAACTATTCTATGATTGAGAAGGCTTGTCTCACTGTGATCTTTGCATCATAGAGACTGAGACATTACATGTTAGCTCATACAACTCATTTGGTAGCTAAGATTGATCCACTGAAGTACCTACTAAGCAAAGCTGCCCTCACAGGTAGACTAGCTAAATGGGTCATGCTCTTGAGTGAATTTGACATTGAATATGTTGAAAGAAAAGCTATCAAAAGATAGGTCATTGCTGATCAATTAGCTGAAGCACCACTGTTTGATAATACACCCATGCAAATGGAATTTCCTGATTCCTCTATCATGCACCTCTCTTCTAGAGCATGGCGGTTATTCTTTGATGGCTCCTACACACAAAATGGATCTGGAGCAAGCATATTGTTCATCACTCCTCAAGGATACTCGATACCCAAAGCATTTAGACTAAAGTTTCCTTGCACAAACAATATTGCTGAATATGAGGCACTTCTCAATGGTATGAAAATGGCAATACAGTGGAGAGTTATAGAGATGCACATCAATTTAGACTCACAACTGGTTATCCACCAAGTCAATGATGTGTACCAAACCAAAGATGAAAAGCTCATTCCTTACAAGAGAATGGTAGATGATTTAAAGAAATACTTCATCTCTATCACATTTGAGAAAATACCCAGAATGGAGAATAAGGCTGTCGATGCAATGGCTACATTATCTACTCTCTTACAGCAGCCCGAACATGAGCTATGCTATGAGTTCCTAGTGGAAGCCCTATCCTATCCTGCATATGACTCCCCTGAAACCCACATGATCTGCACTATTGTATGTTATGACTCATCTCGCTACAAAAATCTATTCTCCTATCTCCATGATCAAATCATCCCTGAGTCCTTTAACCATTTTGAGAAATGAAACCTTATCTGATCCGCATCTATATATTTAATCATTGGTAATGATCTATACAAACGATGTCTAGATGGTACACTACTTATATGTTTAGAATGGGAAGAGTCTCAACATGCATTAGAGGAAGTCCACGAGGGTATATGTGGGTCACACTCGAATGATTTAATGTTATCTCGAAAACTTATTAGGGCTGGGTACTATTGGCCTGAAATGGAGAAAGAGGCTATTAAATTTGCTAAAAATTGTCAACAGTGTCAAGTACATGGAAACTTGATTCATGCTCCAGGGAGAGATCTGATTCCCTTTACTACACAATAGCATTTTCAACAATGGGCATTTGATCTCATAGGTGTTATCCATCTACACTCTTCTAATGGACATACCCATATAATCACAGCTACAGATTATTTTACAAAATGGGTAGAAGCAGTTCCTCTAACACAAGCAATGGGGAAACAGATATCTATGTTCATCCTAAACTACATCATTTGCAGATATGGGATCCCTCACTCTATAATCACAGATAAAGGGGGACAATTCAAAAACAAAGATCTAGATGACTTATGTGCTAAATTCAAGATTACACAACATTGGTCTTTTATTTACTATCCTCAAGGGAATGGACAAGCTGAGGCTTCAAACAAAAATCTCCTGAAGATCTTGCATAGAACAGTAAATAAAACAAGAAGAGACTGGCATCTCATGATCAATCCAACTCTCTGGGCAGACAGAACTAGTATCAGAACGCCTACAGGGGCTACACCTTTCACTTTAATTTATGGGTCTAAAGCGGTACTACCTATTGAGGTTGAAATCCCATCACTCAAAATCAGAATGCATGGACTTGTCACCGATGATGACTACAAAGTGTCTAGGTTACAAGAACTGGAACTACTAGATGAGCGCAGACAAGCAGCGTATGATCATCTCAGAGTATATCAGAAAAGAATGTCTAGAGGCTACAACAAGAAAGTCAGACACAGAGAATTTCAAATTGGTGATCTAGTCTTCAGAGAAAATCCTAAAAATCAATCCCATTGAGAACACAAGGGAAGTTCGAACCCAACTGGCTGGGTCCCTTTTTCATCACTACTACTTTTGGTTGTGGTGCCTATCAACTCTCAACGACTGAAGGAGAACAGCTCTGAGAACCAATCAACATTCTCCATTTGAAGAAATTCTACACCTAAGGCATTCAGTACTTGGTAAATGTCTTGAAAAAATCTTTAAAATTAGAAAAAGTCCTGAAAAAATGAACATCTTGGTGAAAACCTAGCAATAGGCACCTTGATGATTCACAAAAAAATAAAAAAATATCTAAAAAAAAAAAAAAAAATTGAAAAAATGAAAAATACAAAAAAAAAGAAAAAAAGAAAAAGTGTCTTGGTGAAAACCTAGAAACAGGCGCCTTGGTAGAAAAAATAGAATCTCTACCAAGATGGTGAAAACCCAGCAAACGGGTGCCACTTGTTCAAAACATTCCATCTATCAACACAATCTTGGTCTTTCCCAGCTTTCAGTCAAGCTTTAGTTTGTACATATCTCCCGGTTTGTTTCTGCATTTTCAATTTTCAATAAGTCGGTCTGTACACCAATCGGCTCAAGTGTCTGTATCCTATCAATGTTCAACTTGGGGGAAATCAATTTCATATCCTATGGCCTCCAGTGTATCTTAGACATATCATATCCAGTCAGAGTCCTTTGAAGCTTCATTTGAGTTAGTCAAGTCTGTCTTGTCTCCAAAAAGGATTTTGCATCTACAACAACGCAATCAAGCATCAAAACTCAACTAAAAATAATCTGTGCTTTTCATGCTTTTATCTCCTTGTATGCTTACTGATTCGCATTGAGATTTTTGCATATTGTGTCCCTTCGAGCTCTTCAATGATGTCCTTTATAGGATTTAGAGAGTGATGACTAGGGGCATAATCTTTTCTTTTTTTTCTGCTTGTATGTGAAAATCTAACATCTTTGGAAATTCCAGATTGAAATGGTGTCTGACTATGAGAGCCTCTATCTCGAATTGGATGGCCATGCGTACCTTGACCATTGATACCTAGACAATTCAAGGAAGTTTGATCTAACTATTATCTTTTTGAAGTGAATTATTTCTCCTACTGTGAAACGCGATCTTGCCTAAGGATGTGAATGATAAAGGGTCACTATGGGTAATTCACATTGGATTTAGAATGATCTCTTGACTGTTTGATGTGTTTGCAATGCAAGGCATACTCAGGTCATCACGACATGTATGTTTTGATGCTTGTACAAATTGCTATATCAAAATGGACATGATATTCAGGTCATCCTGGCGTTTGTGCCTTGGTGCTTATATCTGATCCAACATTCTGAAAATAAATCAATATTCATATGTCCATGGTTGTATAACTAGTGGGTGTTGTATTGATTCTTGTGCATACAAATAGATATTCATATGTTTATGGTTTCATGGCTAGTGGGCATTGTATTGATTTATCCGATTACCAAAAAGTTCAATGATGATAACAAATCGACATATGATCAGTGAGTAGGTCCTAGGTCTTAGGTTGCATTTCATTTTGCATGTCTCTTTGCATTTTGCATGTTTGCATGATCTCACAATGATTAAACGAACTTCAATGCTTAAATGATTCTTCAATCACCTCTTCCAATCTAACAAGAGCTGAATCCCACATGAAGGTTCCTCCAATGAAACAGCAAGTAGAATCCTTTTTCAGGATCAAAATCAAAATCTGAGATCATTCATATTATTAACTACTTGCATAATCGACCTTCAATCATCACAGAAATCCAGTATTCAACTTAACTAATTATCTTACATCAAACTATCAAAATTTCAACCTTGGTCAACCATGGTCAACTCATGTTCAAACCTAGTCAAACTTGGTCTTTTGGGACCTTCTAACAATGCAGAATGCATTCTTGAACGTGTTTAACCACTTCTCAAATCAATTAACATGCTTCTGAACTATCAACACTGACTTTTCTTGTCAGATTTCAATTTTAATCCCGAAGGGGGCATGGTATTGCATATCATTCAAAGTCTGTAATCAAATTTGAAATCATATCTTTTTTTATCTATCAATATCTTTCATCAGTGTTCAAGACACCAATCATGTCTAGTCGCTGATTCATCAAAAGTCCTCATCGCTCAGGGCAAATCTATCATCACTTGGGGCATATCAAATTCATCAATCGATATCAATCTAGTATTCTCTTAATCTTGTAAACTGTATCAATTTTTTTTGCAACCATCAGATCATAGTGTTCTTTCCTTGGTTCTTCGGCAACTAAAGGGTTCAGATGTGATACCTGCTAGTTCTGCTAAGACAATCGAGTCTAGAACGGGTCACTCACTTCTTATCAATCGTAAAGTTTAGAATCAAGCATTTTGACACTTTTTCGCAATCATAGGTTCATCGCTGCTACAGTGAACATTATCTTTGGTCATTCAGGACCTCCTATCTCAATATCTTTCAATCGGTTTCTATCTTGAGATCGGTTTATTTTTTGAATCAGTTTCATATCTTTATCAAACACAGACTATCTTTGAACCACTGTGCTTCGCACAGTAATTCAAAGAGGGGCAAAATGTAATACCCCAAAAATGGGCTATATGTTCATTAACCTCCAATATCAACAATTCGAATGAAATTGACATCAAAGTCCTAACCTAAGGCACATCTAAACGTCATCAAATCTAATTGATTATCTTAAATTCTGCATCAGGGAATATTCCTAGTAATATTCCTAATTATCTTAATTATCTTTAATTTTATAATTATTTGGCAATAAATCACATTTATCCTAAAGTTTGATTAATTGAATATTTTCATATTTAATTAATTAGATTTAATATTTGCCACTTAATTATTTAATTAAATTTAATTCTATCTATTATTAATTGTATTATTTAATTTTGACAATAAATCTAATATCATATGAATAATTGATTAAATTCTTATTTAATTAATTAAAGCAAGTTGTCATTATTTAATAATATAATTTTTAATAAAAGTTTGATAAAATAGTTAATTAACGCATAAATTAATTATTTTATTTCAAAAATCAGTTAAGTTGAGCATAAATCACTTTATTATTAAATTAATTCATAATTAAAACATGCACAATCATAAAAGCAAACAACTGTCAATTATCAATTAAAGCTAAACTCTATTTTGAGTTAAAGCTTAGCTTTTGCATGTTTTTGTGACTTAATTATCTGTTATTATTAGATAACTCAAAAATCAAGCTGAGTTATTTGAGTGATTTATGGCTTTTATCCATGCACCTCCAAAGCCCTGGATTTCTATAAATTAAAGGCTTCAGCTCTTCATAATTCATCTCATATTTTTGCACAATCACGCTGGAGAATTGGAGGCTGAGGAATCAACTTGCGAATTCAAAGCTTTTTGAGATCAATTTCAATTGCATAGTTTTTATATCTTAGCATAGAATTTCATAGTTTTCATATCATTGTTAGAATCTTCATTGTTAGATCATTTAGCATTCATTTCATATCAGTTTTCAATAGCATTCATAGCATATCAATTTATCATTATTATTGCATAGAAAATATCAAAAATATAGATTAATTGCATTTAATTCATATCTAGATCAATTGCATTCAAATCCTTCATTTAGGTGTCGTCTAGGTCACTGATCTCGATTACAATCTGAGAACATCAATCTTGCACCTATTAGAAGGCAGTAAATCACTTGGTTAGATTAGATTTCAATTTTGCACGATTTTGATTATCACTAATCTCTAATGTTTTACTGAGTGTTGTTCCTACAAATCAGGTACAATTTTCACACACACAACAGCCCTACGTTTCAAATCAGTGGTGGTAGATGAACCCTTTAGGCAGTGGGGATTTGATTTTATACGACCTTTAAATCCTCCATCTAGTGTAGGTCATATGTATATTTCAACTGCCACATACTATTTTACAAAATGGGTGGAGGTAATCCCCACAAAGAAAGTTAATTCCCAAGTGGTTTGTGATTTCTTGATGAATCATATTTTTGTTAGGTTTAGGGTGCCAAAGAAAATAGTGGCAAATAACACTACATACTTCTAAGCATAAGTAATCTCAATGTTCTTCTATGAACGTGGTGTAATCACCTAAAAATGGAAATAGATCAAATCAAAGAAAATCAAGTCAAATCAAAGCAAATCAAGGACAAAATTGAAGCAATTGAATCACAATGCATAATTAGCAATTCAAAATTAAAATCAAGCCTTAATTTGAGATCAATAAAAATTGAGAGAATTTTAATCAAGTGCAATCAAATTAAAATACAATTAAATCAAATAATTGTATAGTCTTGGATTAAATTAAATTCAACCCATTCAAGGGGTACATGGCTAAAATAAATCAATTAATAAATCTCAATTACTCTCAACAACCCAAAAGGAGAGGAAATTCAACCAACCAATGAGAGTGGAGGAAAGTCATTCACATGGATCAAACCAAATTCAATCTCAATCACTCAAAGTGAAAGAGAATCTTGTCCATTGATCTTGTCTACTTGTCCCAAGCTTTGAGGACACAAACTTTGCATTGTCTTCAAAGGGTGGAACCAAGGAGTCAACCAAGGTTTAATCATGATCAAACACAACTACACCCCCTACCATTGGAAAATCTATAAAAGGAAGACTAAAATCCTTCATTATTATCAACCACACATCTGAGAATTGCATTGAACCTCTTGCAATTTGAGTTTAGAAAGGCATTTGAGAGCTTAATTAGCATTTATTTTGATAATTGTTAGCAATAGCATTATTTATCTTTATCATTCTCATTCTAGGACTATCATTAATGAGAGATTTCTGAGAGCTTATTCATTAACATCTTAGTTAGAGAACCATAGGATGCTCAATTGATCATTAATTTTGCTAAATAGTTGCTCTATAGTGGTTGTATTTAGTTACCATTTCATTTATTATTGATGTTCAACCTTAATTCTATGAAGATACTTTTATTAGTATACAAAATGGTGCCCACTATGGGGTTCTAAGCCTCATTTTATCAATTTCATCATTTGGATCATATTTTGTATGCTTGTATTTTCAAATTTTCATGAATATTTTGTAGAAAATAGGTGAAGTCACACATACAATCAATTTAGTCACACCTACAGTCATTTTGATGATGTTTGCAATCTCTGTTTCAATACCTATTAGTTGAATACTTGCACCTGGTCGATAACTTCTATTCTATCTTAAATTATTTATTGTTGCCTACAACCCCGATGCTCATGCATGTGAGATAAAGCTATCCTGCCTTTTGCTCGTAAAGTCACGCCTGTGAGTTAAGAAGTGTCACCTATTGATTATCTATCGTTGCTTGTGATAGACCTTTGTGAAGCACTTTACAGACAAAATCATGCCTAGTATCAACTATCTTACACTTATTATTGTTTAAGTGTCACTTTGAGTAGATCAGTTTACACAATTTTCAATACTCTTTGTGCCTAACAATAAATTGTTTACGCTTGATTAACTTTCAGTGTCACCTTTGTTACTACAAAGTGTCGCTTGGTATCATTAAAGCTACGCCTGCAAACAATTTGATCACGCGTATTAGCTGGACAATGTCATTGTTTGTCTGTTGTCTTAATTTTCTATCAGATTGATTAATTCATTTATCTAACTCTTTGTTTGTACATTTTAACTATAAATGAGCAGGCACAGAAAGGCCCAGAAGCCAAAAAGCAAGTTTAATCAAGAAGAAAAGGCACTAGCTAAAAGGATCAAGAAGGAAAATGTTGCACATATCAAGGTTGTCCTTGAGACTACACAAGAGGAGGACAATCAGGTATTCCAAAATTATCTTGCAATTATTGAAGCTTACAAAATGAAATTTGTTTCTCTTAATTGGATTTTTACTCCTTAGCTCAAGTTTTTCCTTGAAAATTTGCAAATAAGGTGCTTAAAGTTCATTACATAATTCTTTGCTTCATCAATTTTGATTTGGTTTCCCCTCATTGTGATTGTTGGTGTTTACTAACTTGCTGGTGGAAAAACACACTTGGGAAGAGCTATTGCCAAGGTAAGGTAAAAACAATGGAATCAATAAAAAATGCCCCTAACTTCGGTTAGCTACAAAGAATAAGGTAAGCCTCTACTAGTCAATATTTTCCCTTAGCTTGTGGCATTGGTACATTTCATAATCTAGTAATTTGGATAGCTAAAAGGATAAATCAAACACTAAATCAAAACCCCTTGTTTGTGGAAGAGAGTAGAAATACTCAAATCCTTATAGTTAGTGGGTGAAAGAAATTGAACAAAATTGTCTATTATGTTTGAGTACCAAAGGAAAAGTTAGGGATATTCTCTTCACCTTTTTGGTGAACCAAATTCCCAAAAGCTTGACCTTAATTCCATTTTCCTCACTTTGAATGAACATGCTAGAGAATTAGTGGGCTCACCTCCCGAGTTGTGCCTTAACAAGGCCGGTGTGAGGGACAGCCCAAAGTGGGATACGCTTGCTTTTTGCCACGGGAATCCAACCCACTCTAAAATGAAACACATGCATCCTTAATGGGGTGTATGACAAATGGATTTTAATTTTTCAAACTTCCTCTAGTAATCCTCACAGATTGCATAGAATCGTACCTCGGTGCATGTGGGAAGCCCCTTAACATACTTGGGGGATGAGAGATTAAAGTCTATTTGAACAGAATCAATACTAAATCCTTCATAAAATAGCAAGACCACCTTCTAGAGCCATGTTTATGAACCAAATCTTGTGCTAGGTAGGTGCTTGAAGTGTCTTTTTGTGCAAAACCTGTGACAACATTCTTCAAATAAAAAATTTTGTGTTAAGAGGGTAAAAAGAGACAAGTGAATGTGTGATTGTTATGTTTGAAATACATAAACAAGTGAGAGATATCCATTGAAAACTCATCCTACATTTTTAAATCTCTTCAATATAAAATCAACAATTCTCAAATCAAGGATCATTCCCACTCAAACCCTTGTTGGATGCCAGTTTCCATGTGATCCCACACATATAGGGAAACATTACCAGGAGATAACACTCAATTTGCAAACCAAGGGCAAGAAGTTGAGTACCAAAGTGTTTTCAAGGACCCTAATCAAGAGGAAATTTTTCCAAATCTGTTTGAACCAAGACTTGAAGAGATGGCGGATAGAAATTCAGCATATCATAATCATAATATCAACAATGCCAATTATAATCCTAAGGAGACACTTGAAGAAAGGGTTAAGAAAGCTTCCCAAGATGAAGATTTCCTAGAAGTTATGGAGAAATTAATAGACAAAGATAGGGAGAACTTCTTCTTAAACCTAGCTCAAAAGGGAGTAAAGCTACCCTATGATTTTGATATTGATCAACTCAAGAAAGACCAACACCAAGATGACCCCATGAATGTTATGACTAGGTAGATAAAAGCCTTCCAAGAGAAAATTGATACCATGAAGAAGGAAACTGAACCTAAGGCCTTTTCCATTGAAGCTTTGTGTCCTTTCCCTTTCGACAAAATCTTAGCTATGGTATCTTTTCCTTTTAATACCATCTTTCCTAAATATGATAAGTACATGGGTAAAATAGACCCATAGGATCATCTAAGGGAGTTTTGTGCCCTAAGCATAGAGTTCATGCACAATGATACATATCTAATGAGACTCTTTCCTAGAAGCTTAGGAGGTCCCACAATGGAGTGGTTTTCAAAACTAACCCCCGGAATAAATTCCTTCGAGGAGTTCGCCTCCAAGTTTGTAACCCATTACTCTTATAACATTGAGCACAAAATCACAATGCTCAAGTTATGTGATACCAAATAGAAAGATGGGGAGTCTTTTTTAGAATTCCTATAAAGGTGGAGGACCATTTTCACAAGGTATCCATGAAGTATCCCAGAGAAAGAGAAGATGGAAATCTTCACCAACAATTTGACCTCAAAAATGAATTATAGGTTACAACTTCAATGTCCCCCAACATTTGAGAAACTCATTGAAAATGGGATCAAGATTGAAGATGTTTTGGTCAAAAGAGGTGAAGTCAGATTATTTAAAGATAAAAAATCCAACAACAACAACAACAATAATAGCAATAACAATAACTATGTGCCTAATTATTTCAATAATCAAGGGTCCAACAATAATAATGATAAATCCAAATCATGGACGATGAATAACAAAAAAAACCTTGTGAATGACGGATTTGTGGAGACCCAAACCGTGAATTCAACCCCTTTTATCCTACCATATGGAGAAAATTCTTCAAATAATGTTAATCAAACAAACAAAGCTCCATATAATTCCAATAATAATTCCAACACTTCCAACAATAATGCTAGTGGGGACAAATCAAAATCATCCTACTCCAATTATAATAAAAAGAAACTCACCCACCTAGGTGAACCTTTGGAGAATGTATTAAAAACCTTGGTTGCCAATAATGTCATCACATTACCCGATACGAAAGACTTTGAACTTGAAGTTAAACCTTATTGGTGGAATGCATCCCATCATTGTGAATATCATAGAAATAGGGGTCACCCCACAATGAATGCATGAGATTAAAACACTTGGTGCAAGATTTAATTGACAAGGGAACCATTCAAATTTAAGGACCACAAAATAATGGAGATCATATGGCCTTCAAGAACCCCTTTTTGTATCATGAAAAGGGGGAGTCATCAAATACGAATCAAAATAAAAAAAAGGGCAATGAGAAGGTGAACTTTGCTCACACATATGATAACATGATAAATACTCTAAGAGAAGAGGATCAAACCATAAATTTTATCATAGTGAAAGATAAGTCAAGGGAAGTATCATCAAATGTTGTCACTAGGGGGCAAGCATAAAAAATTATCCTACCTACCAATGCTCCAAAATTGGTGATCTCAAACCAAGCTTCAACATCATCATCAAAACAATACAACTTGGTTGAGCAATTACAAAGAACTCCTGCCCAAATCTCTATTCTTGAGCTACTCAAATTATCACCAATTCATAAGGATATCTTGGAAAAAGCCTTGTTGGAAACAAATGTGCCTCTAAATTTGGAGGTAGACAAATTCCAAAATATGGTGCGGCCCCTAATTGCACCTCATTGCCTATCATTTTTCGAACAAGATGACGTGTCCCTTAATCATCCCCAAAATCTTCCCTTACATATAGAAGTGTTGATCCATAAGCATAGGGTGAAAAGAGTCCTTATAGATGGAGGAGCTAGCCTAAACATTTGTACCCTTAGCTTGGTGAAAGCCCTAGGATTTTCTGAGGAGGCTATTGACCCTAAGAAGAAGATAACCATAAAAGCCTAAGATGATGAAGAAAGAGCCTCAAAAGGAGTCATAGTATTACCTATAAGACTTGGTCCCATGCAAAAAGAGACCATATGAAAAGTATTGGACCTAAAGCTGACTTATAATATCTTTTTAGGAAGGCCATGGATCCATGAAATGCAAGTTGTTGCTTCAACTTATCACCAATGCCTAAAATTCCCATATCTAGGGCAAGAGATAATGATAAGTGGGGATCTAAACCCATTCCAATATTGTAATAATGTCAAGCCTATCAATGACTCCTTAGTCCCACATAATACTGAAGGATCTATACCTAAGCAAATGAGCAAGGTCAAAGTTCTAAGGACATCCCTTTGTCAAAAGGGAAAGAAAAGATGGAAGAAGAAGTTATTATTGAAGATACAACAAAACTCATTAACCAAACTACCTCGACTAAAGGAAAAGAGAGGGTTAATGAGGATAATATTATTGAAGAATCAAAAGAAGATCATATCCAAGCTACTCAAGTATACACCAAAGAGGCCCATTACCAAAAGATGGACCAAATGATGAAAATTTTTGATAATAAATGTAAGATCAAGCAAAAGGGAGTAGGTGAATACTCCTTATCTATGATGGACCTACCTTTATCACCCAAGTCCTTTGGGAGACCCTCAAACCTACCCCATAAATATAATGAGAACTTTGTGAGGGCAATTACATCATCCACCATGGATGAAGAAGACACTGAGATCCTAAATTGGTTGTACAAGGATGAAGAATAAAGTGCCCACGTCAAACATATCCAAAACATAACCATTCCCACACATCAATATGGGAAAGGATTTGAAATCATGCAAAAGATGGGATACAAAGGTCAAGGACCTTTAGGCAGAAAGAATGAAGGGATCATTGAACCCTTAGAAAGTACATGGCGAGATTCTAAGGAGAATTCAGGAATAGGGTATCTTGAGGAAGGATACACTCAAAAAATCATCCTGAACTTTATAGCCAAATATTACAATTAGAGTCTCATAGTGATGATGATTCTAATGAATGGAAATGGGAGACCCTATCAGATGAGTCATGCCAAGACAAAGGAATTGATGTTATTCATACCTATGCTTCTACCAAAAATAAAGGACCAATGATAGAATCGACTTCAAATCAAGCATCTAGTTCTAGCCAAGTGGTTCTAAATGATGTACCAAGTATAAAGATAGAAATCAATTAGTGGGTAGGCAAACCATACATTCCTTCATGGAGACCTACTATGGAAGAGTCAAACGCTAGGTTTAATCCACATGACTTTTATCCAACAGAAACCCTAGAGGAGTCTAGTGAGGGGGACTTTGATCCTTCTTCTTTAGAACATTTAGAGGAAGCCCATGTTCAAGATTTTCAAGATACAATGTATGAACCCTCCAATAATGAGATATATACCTTAAACTTGATTGAAACAAACCTAAGTGTTGACCCATTAACTCTCATCCACCCAGACTTAATTGAATGGAATGCCATTAAACCAACTACCTTGCCAATTTTCTTGAATGAAAAAATGGTGTCCCAATACCTCAACGCAGTTGAACCTTCTTCTATCAGAGAATATCAAGAAGAAATGATCAGAGGGAGCATCCAAACTTCTAATCTGAGAAAAAATGAAAAAAAAAAAAAATAGAAAAGGAAAAGGAAAAGGAAAAGGAAAAGGAAAAGGAAAAGAATCAAGTGTTGAAAACCACTTTGTGGCAACATTAGATCAAGAAAAAAAAAAAGAAATAAAGGATGTTTCCAAAGGTGAAAACCCAACTAAGGCACCTATGGAAGGGAGTTTGGATGTTCTACCAGAACACTATGAAGAAAGATCTCCGATCTTAATTGAGCCAATAGAAAAGATAAATATTGGGTCAGAAATAGAGCCAAAGTTCATCCACTTAGCAACATCCCTATCTAGCAAAGAAAGGAAAAAATTCATTAAGTTCTTTAAGGAAAGACAAGTTAACTTCACATGGTCTTATCACGATATGTCGAGTTTAGACCCAAATCTGATAATGCATCACCCAAACATCAAGGAAGGAGAAAAACCTGTTAAGCAAAAGCTAAGGAAAATGCATCCTCATATAGCACTACTTGTCAAAGTGGAGTTAGAAAAACTATTGAAGGTGGGATTTATAAGGGCCATTGATTATGCACAATGGATCTCAAATATAGTGCCAGTATCAAAAGCAGACAAATCCATCAGAATCTGCACAAACTTTAGAGACTTATACTTGGCATGTCCTAAGGATGATTTCCCCCTTCCAAGTATTGATTCCATTATAGATTTAATAGTGGGGCACTCTATGTTCTCACTCATGGATGGATTTAGTGGGTATAATCAGATAAAGATAGTACCAAAAGATCAAGATAAGACTTCCTTTACATGTGCATGGGGTACATTTTGCTGGAATGTCATGCCATTTGGGTTGAAGAATGCAGGAGCGACCTATCAAAGAGAAATGACTACAATATTCCATGATATGATGCATAAGTTCATGGAGGATTATGTGGATGACATACTAGCTAAATCACATTCAAGGAAAGAACACCTTCCAATTTTGGTGAAAATTTTTGAAAGGTTAGAAGAATTCAAAGTGAGACTCAACCCAAAGAAATGTGCTTTTGGAGTCCAATCCGGCAAACTCTTGGTTCTATATTGTATCTAAAAAAGGGATAGAGGTGGATCCTGCTAAAGTGAAGGCTATCATGGAAATGGAAGCACCTAAGAACATTAGTCAGATGAGATCTTTACAAGGAAGGATCCAATCCATTAGGAGATTTATCTCCCAATTAGTGGAAAAATGCCATAATTTCACCCAACTTTTGCATAAGGATATAATCTTCAAATGGGATGAAAAATGTAAAGAAGCCTTTAATCTACTAAAGAAATATCTCATGAATCCACCAATCTTGATGCCACCTATCAGAGGCAAGCCCTTGATCCTATACATTTCAGCAACGAAGAATTCATTGGGGGCACTTTTAGCACAAGAGGATGAAATAGGAAAAGAGAAGGCAATTTACTACATTAGTAGAACCCTGGTCAAATACAAGATGAACTATACATTTATCGAAAGGGCATGCTTGGCTGTAGTTTTTTCTTCCCAAAACTCATGCCATTATATACTAGCCCACAAGATAAGGCTCATTGCCAAAATTGACCCATTGAAGTATCTACTTAGCAAAACAACACTGAATGGAAGGCTAGCAAAGTGGGAAATGGTACTTAGTGAATTCAACATAGAATATGTTGATAGAAAATAAATCAAAGGGAAAGTAATTGCAGACCAATTAGCATAAGCACCACTTCATGATGATCATCCCATTCAAGTGGATTTCCAAAATTCAAAGATTGTGAAGGTGGAAGCAAAAACATGGCAGCTTTATTTTGATGGTTCCTACACTCACCATGGATTAGGAGTAGGCATACTTCTCATCACACCTCAAGGTTCTACTATCCCTAAATCTTACAAATTGCTATTTCCATGCACCAACAATATAGCAGAGTATGAAGTATTGGTTATTGGAATCAAGCTAGCATTAGAGTGGAAAGTGATAGAATTAAAGGTTTATGGAGATGCACAATTGGTCATAAATCGAGTCAATGAAGAATATCAAATGAAAGATGACAATTTAATACCCTATAAAAATATGGTGCAACACCTCAAGAAGTATTTCATACTCATTACATTTGAACAAGTACCGAGGGAAAAGAACAAAGTAGCAGATGCTATGGAAACTTTGGCTTCACTTTTCCAGATGCCTGATCAAAGTGCTAGATACAAGTTCTTGGTAGAAGAAGTGATTCAACCCGCGTTTGACCCAAACCACCCTTATACCATTTTCCTACTAACTACAACTAAATAACCCTAGTATGGACCAATTTACACCTACTTGAAAGATCAAACCCTTCCTATCAACCAAACCAGAAACCAAAAGAAAAGCTTCATTCGTCAAGCCGCCAAATATACTATAGTTTCTGAAACATTGTATTGAAAAAGTCTTGACAAAAGGCTCCTTAGGTGTTTAGAAGAGGAAGAATCAAACTCAGCCTTATGAGAAATTCATGAAGGAATTTGTGGATCACACTCAAACAGATTATCCCTAGCCAAGAAAATTCTAAGGATAGGATATTTTTGGCCTACCATGGAAAAAGATTCATGTAACTTTGCAAAAACTCGTAGAAAATGTCAATTCCATGAAAATTTGATACATGCACCCACACAAGAGCTTCATTCGATGACAACACCTTGGCCTTTCTATCAATGGGGTTTAGACCTAATAGGCATGATTTATCTACCATCCTCGAAATGCCATAAATTCATCATCATGGCAACTGAATACTTTACTAAGTAGGTGGAAGTTGTACCCCTATCAACTTCAACAGGAAAATAGATATCCTTGTTTATCCTAAATCATATTATTTGTACATATGGCATACCTCATGGCATCATAATGGATACCGCAAAGTATTTCAAGAACAAAGACATAATAGAATTGTGCACCAAGTTTCACATGATTCATCATTCATCTTCAATCTATTACCCTCAAGGTAATGGACAAGCCCAAGCAACAAATAAAAACATATTGAGGATTTTGAAGAGAACAGTGGACAACTCAGGGAGAGATTGACACATTAAGATAAACCTGACCTTGTGGGCTTATAGAACAAGCATAAGAACACCAATAGAGGCTACACCTTTTTCATTAGTCTTTGGAATAGAAGTGGTTTTTCCTTTAGAGGTATAAATTCCATCTTTGAGGATATCTATGCATGGATTGATAAATGAGGAAGACTATAGGGTTGCAAGGCTGCAAGAACTAGAACTCTTCCATGAAAAACATAAGCAAGCATTTGATCATTTGAAGGTATACTAGAATAGGATGTCCAAGGCATACAATAAACATATCAAGCCAAGAACATTCCAAATAGGGGACCTAGTTTTCAGAGAAAATCCCAAGAACCAAGCAGAATGAGAAAAGAAAGGAAAATGGCAAGAAAAATGATCAGGACCATTTCTCATTGTGGAAAATTTTGGGACCGGCACATACAAACTAGTAGATTGTGATGGTGAAGAACTACAAGAGCCAATGAATAGCATACATCTCAAGAAGTTCTACACATGAGGAAGACAAAAGGGTATAAAGAGTATCAGATGGAGGAGCATCATATTTATTGTAAATAGTGAAAAGAGATCCTGAAAAGACCAAAACATTGGAAAAGTAGAAAAGATAAAAAACACTGAAAAATTGAGCATGAAGAAAGAAAAAACATTCATATATGATCCTCAAAAATGAAAAAAAATTGAAAAAAAGAAAAGTACTAAAAAATCAAAACAAGAAGAAAAGTGCCTTGGTGAAAACCTAGCAAATAGGCACCTTGGTAGCAAAAAAAGAGAAAAAGCTTTAACAATAGAAAAAAGAGCTAGATCCATTTAATCAGTGAAAACCTAGTAAACAGGTGCCATTGAAAATCCAAGTCAGTCACATACCTAGAAGGTCACCTTGTAAATATTGCATTTGCCAGCATTTGTATATATAGCATAATAAAAACCCACAGTTGCATTTGCAAGTACCTCAAGATTTTGGTCACCCAATTGAAAAATTGTCCTAAGTCCCATAAATGAAATCAATATCAAAATGGGGGAAATCTACTCTAAAGGAGCGAGGATTCATCAAAAAGATTTATTCAATCAGAGAATCAATTCATCACACTTGAAAGAGGAACATTTAATCAAATCGACATCCCAATCCAATTTGAGCCTAAAATGAAAAAATTGATCCAAGAACTTAAATGACCTTACCTTTATCAAGATTAAAAATATGAAATGGATGGAACTACACTTGAACTATGGATTTGAAAAACATGGAAAAAAATTTCTAAGTGTTGACTCAATTGATGAAATTATTTCTTTCTAGCGAATCGATGAAAGTTTTAGACTAGACAAGCTATGATGAAAGGATGATATTTTCTTGATTTCTGAATGACTATCTTAAAATCAAAGTTTTAAATCATGTATTATTTTTCTAAGGATGTGATCATCACAGAATCATCGAGGACTTGTACATAGGATAAAATGGAGATTTATGCATGTTTACGCAAACGGATACCTTGGCTATTTTGATTTTTCATATCATAATACCAACATCCACTTGCAACATAGAATCCGACAAAATTGGTATTCTCATTCTCATGATTGACTTCAATTAGTGATAGTTATACCAAAGAGACCAATGGGAAAGAAAATAAAGAGGCAAAAAGTATTCATATCATCATAGTTGAACTAGTGATGGTTGTACTAAAATGGGATTCCAAAAGCACTCAATGATGATTATAGGTTCCAAATCTTGAATAATGATAGTTAGCTACATACATTTTAGATTAAGTGCATTGTATATATGTGTTTTTCCTATCTTAGCTTAAGTTGCAAGGGGAAAAATGAAATAGGGGGTTCAATTCAAACATCATTATTCTTGATTCCAAACAACAAAAGTGAGATTATCTTTTGCATTCATGCATAGCATTAATCATTATTCATAAATATGAAGAAAATAGAAAAAGAATAATTACTCATATATCATTTGCATACATTTAATTAAAGCTAGAATTGCATACATTTGAAAAATCAAAAAACATAGGATCATCCATATCCATATTGCCATAAAACAATTTGCATCCATACATTGAAAAATAGAAAAACATCTCATAAATCCATACATCAATGCATTCATCTATCTATATCATAAAAATAAGATACATTGCACCCATTGCATAATCACAAATAAATGCATCATAAACATCATATATCTGCATACAAAGATAATCTCATAAACCAACTCATCAAGGAGAACGAAGGAATATATCATCACATATCATCAAAAGAGTGTTCATCAATGATCCACCAAATTAGTATATCAAGATACAATGTCATACAAAATGATACATCAAAGGTTCCAACCAATCAAATAACAAGAAATGTGAAATAAAGGACATCAATAATAAGTGAAACTGTCATCAATCAATCAAGATCCTGCAGCACCAAATCCATCTGGACCTAGATTTAGTATTCATTTTCACTTTTGTCTTTGGTGATTTTGCTCTGGTTCTCCTTTGATTTTTGAGATGGTTGTCCCTATCTGAGAGCATCAATTCGAGAGGTGTTAGAGATATGTGAGGCCACCTGACTATGGACATCTGGTAAGTTATTTTGAACTCCCTCATTGCATTTATTGCTCATTTATTAGCATTTATTACAAATTTTGATTTCATCGCTGCTTAGAATATGTAAAATCACGCTTATGAATATTTCATTGTCACCTATGACATTTTACTATCGCATCTGCACATTTCACTCATGCTTCCATGTAGTAAAATCTCACCTAAGAAACTTTCATTCTCGCTTGAGAACAAAACATTCACGCGTAGAGCTAGGGCAAAAATTCCACTTTTCATTTATGTTATTGCGTAGAAAACCCTAACAATTTACTGTCACCTAGGCCATATTTCATTATCACCTAGCATGATTAAATGTTGCATGACATAAGAACTATTGCGTAACATCTACAAAGTGTCACTTAACAACCTTTTGATACCGCTTAAGAGAAATGTCTCCTGGTATGATTAAAATCATGCCTGCAGACTTTTGAAAATTTTTCACACTTGTACTTGATTGTGTCTGATGAAAAATTTGATGACTTCCGATGCTCAATTCGAATGATTAGATTAGGTTTGTTGCATTTAAACTAAATAATTGATTAGAATATCAGTATAGTAATACCAATGAATATGATTTGTCAATCTGATATGATAGGTTGATGGTTTGATATTTCACTCTTAAGATCTAGAGAGATAAAACAATGATTTTCCTTCCTCCAAATATAGAGTTAGGAGATTTAATGCAGTCAAGAAGAGAAAATGGATATTTGAATATCTTGATCGACATTAGCTATTCCTTGATATAATATGTTAATATGATTCTTTTGTTTTTCCAAATAGGCTCACTTTCCTTTATTGTAAATCCGATCAGTTTCTTTGTGGGTCATCGATCTCGGGCAGGCCCTTACTCCAGCAGATTACCGTGTCATTGAGATTTGTAGTTTGATTTTATTCTTGATCTTCCCTGGTTTCAGCTGAACCGTGGGTTATTGATAGCTATGCCAGAGCGTTGGCACTCTGATCACAATACTTTTCATCTTCCACATGGCAAGATGACGATCATGCTGGAGGACATGTATCATTTGCTACGTATCCTATGCCAAGGAGAGATAGTCTATTATGATTCTATCTATGATTATATCTATGATTATATTGTCTATTGATGAGTGTTCAGGGACAATACTATTGATGATGATACTATCACATGGCCACAGTTCACTTCCTTTCCTACATTGCCTATAGTACTTGACGCATTGATTGGTGGTTTGCTTCTTCCTGACCAATGAGGTCATGGTTTTTTTGTTGGTTGGGGTAGGATATTGGAGGATTTACTAGCACAACCTCAACATTTTGATTGGGGTTCCTGTGCACTAGTGCAGTTATATCGAGATCTTCATGAGGTGGTATATAGAGAGAGTTCTTCCTTATCTGTAGGTGTCATGGTTCTTTAGTTATGGATTTGGGAGAATCTTCCTATTACCAAGCCTATTTCTGATAGAGTTTGGCCTTGTGGTTTTCCATATGCTTTTCTATACACTAGTATGGTGATTCAGCATCATTTAGGTCATCTAGATTATTGACATCAGGTTATAAATGATCTTGATCAGGTTCAATGGTGACCATACATTGGTTGTGAGGGTTGGAGAGAGGATGACGATGAATTACCATACATGTTCACTCCTCATTGGATGATTGGTAGGTCTGATACCACTATTGAGCAGTTCTATTTTAGTAGAGTTTCTAGACAGTATGGTAGAGTGTAGAATATGCCTCAAGGTGCAACATTATATGCTCGAGTACAGGCAGAGAGATCTATGTGGGGTCCTCTTATTGATTATCAGTTTTCCTTGGATCAAATTGATGGTATGGCTTACTAGAAGTGGGAGATGCTTCTTGGTATGGCAGATGCGGGTATGTCTCATGAGTATGTAGATTGGTGGGCTCGTAATAGGTTTATTCATTTCATGGATCTAGCAGAGCCTATTCCAGGTCAGTGTGATGGTGGTGGTGGCAGTGATGGTGGTAGGAGACATCAGAGATGGTGAGGACATAGAGATCCTTCGATTATTGTTCGTAGAGGATGAGTGAGAGATCAAGCTAGAGGACATGATGATGTATTTGATGTACATCCTAGAGCAGTAGATAGACAACAAAGAGTTCACAAACAGTAGAGATAGTAGTGACAAGCTCATGTGGATGCTGCTAGGAAGATTCCAAGTGGATTAGATCCTTTGGTTCAGTTGTAGAGAGTTGCCTTGGCTCAGCAGGATGATGCTCCAGCATAGCAGGATCAGGTTCTAGCATAACAAGTGCCTCCACAAGTTCAGCAGCCACATGATCAGAGATAGAGTTCGTAGGATATTCCCACCATGGGTACTGTAGTATGAGAGGTTTAGTCAATGAGGATATATATATCCACTGTTATTGGATGTTTAGATCAGGTTGCCTCCTTGATGCAGCAGTTTATTTCTGCTATGGTGCATAGACAGAGCGAAGCGAGCACTTCTCAGGCTCCTCCTCCATAGGATGATAGAGGTCTAGATGGATCTAGTGCTATAGGATCTTGATTGATTAATGACAGATTCACTTATTGTTGATGTCCTTTGTTTCACATTTCCTATTATTTGATTGGTCGAAACCTTTGATGTATCACTTTGTATGACATTGTATCTTGATATACTGATTTGGTGGATCATTAATGAACACTCTTTCGATGATATGTGATGATATATTCCTTCATTCTCCTTGATGAGTTGATTTATGAGATTATATTTGTATGCAGCTATATAATGTTTATGATGTGTTTATTTGAGATTATGTGATGGATGCAATGTATCTTATTTTTATGATATAAATAGATGAATGCATTGATGTATGGATTTATGAGATGTTTTTTTGTTTTTCAATGTATGGATGTAAATTGTTTTATGGAAATATGGATATGGATGATCCTATGTTTTTTGATTTTTCAAATGTATGCAATTCTATCTTTAATTACATGTATGCAAATGATGTATGAGTAATGATTCTTTTTTTGTTTTCTTCATATTTATGAATAATGATTAATGCTATGCATGAATGCAAAAGATAATCTCACTTTTGTTGTTTGGAATCAAGAATAATGATGTTTGAATTGAACCCCCTATTTCATTTTTCCCCTTGCAACTTAAGCTAAGAAAGGAAAAAAACATATATACCATGTACTTAATCTAAAATGTATGTAGCTAACTATCATTATTCAAGATTTGGAGCTTATAATCATCATTGAGCACTTTTGGAATCTCATTCTAGTACAACCATCACTAGTTCAACTATGATGATATGAATACTTTTTGTCTCTTTGTTTGCTTTCCCATCGGTCTCTTCAGTATGACTATCACTGATTGAAGCCAATCATGAGAGTGTGAATACCAATTTTTTTGGATTCTTTGTTGCAAGTGGATGTTGGTATTATGATATGGAAAATCAAAATAGAAAAGGTATCCATTTGTGTAAACAAGCAGAAATCTCTATTTTATCCTATGTACAAGTCCTCGATGATTCTTTGATGATCACGTCCTTAGACAAATAATACATGATTTAAAACTTTGATTTTAAGACAGTCATTCAGAAATCAAGAAAATATCATCCTTTTATCATAGCTCTTCTAGTCTAACACTTTCATCAATTTGCTAGAAAGAAATGATTTCATCAATTGACAAATTTTTTGAATAAAGCAAATGATTTGTTGCTTCGGCTTGTCTATCACCTTGAGGGTAATAGATTGAAGATGAATGATGAATCATGTGAAACTTGGTGCACAATTCCATTATGTCTTTGTTCTTGAATTGCTTTGCATTATCCATTATGATGGCATGACGTATGCCATATCTACAAATAATATGATTTAGGATAAACAAGGATATCTATTTTCTTGTTGTAGTTGATAGGGGTATAGCTTCCACCCACTTAGTAAAGTATTGAGTTGCTATGATGATGAATCTATGGCCATTTGAGGATGGCGGATAAATCATGCCTATTAGGTCTAAACCTCATGCCATCATAACATATATCGCAAAGCATTTCAAGAACAAAGACATAACAAAATTGTGCACCAGGTTTCACATGATTCATCATTCATCTTCAATCTATTACCCTCAACGTAATGGACAAGATGAAGCAACAAATAAAAACATATTGAAGATTTTGAAGAGAATAGTGGACAACTCAGGGAGAGATTGGCACATTAAGATAAACCCAACCTTGTGGGCTTATAGAACAAGCATAAGAACACCAACAGGGACTAGCCTTTTTCATTAGTCTTTGGAATAGAAGTGGTTTTTCCTTTAGAGGTAGAACTTCCATCTGTGAGGATATCTATGCATGGATTGATAAATGAGGAAGACTATAGGGTTGCAAGGTTGCAAAAACTAGAACTCTTCGATGAAAAATAGAAGCAAGCATTTGATCATTTGAAGGTATACCGGAATAGGATGTCCAAGGCATAAAATAAACATATCAAGCCAAGAACATTCCAAATAGGGGACCTAGTTTTCAGAGAAAATCCCAAGAACCAAGCAGAATGAGAAAAGAAACGAAAATGGGAAGCAAACTGGTTAGGACCATTTCTCATTGTGGAAAATTTTGGGACCGGCACATACAAACTAGCAAATTGTGATGGTGAAGAAATACAAGAGCCAATGAATAGCATACATCTCAAGAAGTTCTACACATGAGGAAGATGAAAGGGTATAAAGAGTATTAGATGGAGGAGCATCATATTTATTGTAAATAGTGAAAAGAGATCCTGAAAAGACCAAAACATTAGAAAAGTAGAAAAGATCATAAACAATGAAATATTGAGCATGATGAAACCAAAAACATTCATATATGATCCTCAAAATTGAAAAAAAAAAATTGGAAAAAAGAAAAATACAAAAAAAATAAAAAAAGAAGAAAAGTGCCTTGGTGAAAACCTAGCAAATAGGCACCTTGGTAGCAAAAAAAGAGAAAAAGCTTTAAAAATAGAAAAAGAGCTAGATCCTTTCAATGGGTGAAAACCTCGTAAACAGGCACCATTGAAAGTCCAAGTCAGTCACACACCTAAAAGGTCACCTTGTAAATATTGCATTCGCTAGCATTTGTATATATTGCATAATAAAAACCCACAGTTGAATTTACAAGTACCTCAAGATTTTGGTCACCTAATCGAAAAATTTACCTAAGTCCCATAAATGAAATCAATATCAAACTGGGGGCAATCTACTCTAAAGGAGCGAGAATACCTCAACAAGCTTTATTCAATCAGAGAATCAATTCATCACACTTGAAAGAGGAACATTTAATCAAATCTACATCCCAATCCAATTTGAGCCTAAAATAAAAAAAATTGATCGAAGAACTTAAATGACCTTACCTTTATCAAGATTAAAAGTATGAAATGGATGGAACTACACTTGAACTATGGATTTGAAAAACATGGAAAAAAATTTCTAAGTGTTGACTCAATTGATGAAATTATTTCTTTCTAGCGAATCGATGAAAGTTTTAGACTAGACAAGCTATGATGAAAGGATGATATTTTCTTGATTTTTGAATGACTGTCTTAAAATCAAAGTTTTAGATCATGTATTATTTTTCTAAGGATGTGATCATCAAAGAATCATTGAGGAGTTATACATAGGATAAAATGAAGATTTCTCCTTGTTTACGCAAATGAATACCTTGGCTATTTTGATTTTCCATATCTTAATACCAACATCCACTTGCAACATAGAATCCGACAAAATTGGTATTTGCACTCTCATGATTGGCTTCAATTAGTGATATTCGTAATGAAGAGACCAATGGGAAAGAAAATAAAGAGGCAAAAAGTATTCATATCATCATAGTTGAACTAGTGATGGTTGTACTAAAATGGGATTCCAAAAGCGCTCAATGATGATTATAAGCTCCAAATCTTGAATAGTGACAATTAGCTATATACATTTTAGATTAAGTGCATTGTATATATGTGTTTTTCCTTTCTTAGCTTAAGTTTCAAGGGGCAAAATGGAATAGGGGATTCAATTCAAACATCATTATTCTTGATTCCAAACAACAAAAGTGAGATTATCTTTTGCATTCATGCATAGCATTAATCATTATTCATAAATATGAAGAAAATAGAAAAAGAATCATTACTCATACATCATTTGCATACATGTAATTAAAGATAGAATTGCATACATTTGAAAAATCAAAAAACATAGGATCATCCATATCCATATTTCCATAAAACAATTTGCATCCATACATTGAAAAATAGAAAAACATCTCATAACTCCATACATCAATGCATTCATCTATCTATATCATAAAAATAAGATACATTGCATCCATTGCATAATAACAAATAAATGCATAATAAACATCATATAGTTGCATACAAGGATAATCTCATGAACCAACTCATCAAGGAGAATGAAGGAATATATCATCACATATCATCAAAAGAGTGTTCATCAATGATCCACCAAATTAGTATATCAAGATACAATGTCATACAAAGTGGTACAGCAAAGGCTCTGACCAATCAAATAATATGAAATGTGAAACAAAGGACATTAACAATAAGAATCAAGATCCTACAGCACCAAATCCATCTGGACCTCTATCATCTTATGGAGGAGGAGCCTGAGAAGTGCTCACTTTTCTCTGTCACTGCACCATAGCAGACATAAACTGTTGCATCAAGGAGGAAACCTATTCTAAATGCCCAACAATAGTGGATATATATATATCCTCATATACTGAACCTCTCGTAATATAGTACCCATAGTGGGAATATCCTCCGAACTCTATCCTTGATCCTGTGGCTGCTAAACCTGTGGAGGCACCTATTGTGCCAGAACCTGATCCTGCTGTGCTAGAGCATCATTCTACTGAACCAAGGAAACTCTCTACAACTGAACCAAAGGGTATAATCCACATGGAATCTACCCAGTAGCATCCAGATGAACCTGTCGCTACTATCTCTGCTATCTATGAACTCTTTGTTGTCTATCTACTACTCTAGGATGTACATCAACTGCATCATCATGTCCTCTTGCTCGATCTCTCACCCATCCTCTACCAACAATAACCAGAGGATCTCTACATCCTCACCATCTCTGATGTCTCCTACCACCACTACCATCATCATAACTACCATCACCATCACGTCGACCTGGAATAGGCTCTTCTGGATCTTTGAAATGAATAAAACTATTACGAGCCCACCAATTTGCATACTTACAAGACATACCTGCATCTTCCATACTAGGAAGTATCTCCCACTTGTAGTAAGCCATACCAGTAATTTGATCCAAGGAAAACTGATAACCAATAAGAGGACCCATATAGATCTCTTTTCCTATACCCGAGCATATAATATTGCACCCAAATGCATATCCTGCACTCTACCATACTGTTTGGAAACTCTGCCAACACATAACCACTCAATAGTGGTATTAGACCTGCCAATCATCCAACAAGGAGTGAACATGTATGGTAACTCATCTTCATCCTCACTCCAACCCTCACAACCAATGTATGGTAGCCACTGAACCTGATCAAGATCATGTATAACCTGGCACCAATAATCTAGATGACCTAAATGATGCTGAATCGCCATACTAGTTTATAGAAAAGCATATGGAAAACCATGAGGCTGAACTCTATCAAAACTAGGCCTAGTAATAGGAAGATGCTCCCAAATCCATAATTAAAGAACCACAGCACCTGTAGATAAGGAAGAACTCTCTCTACCTCATGAAGATCTCAATATAACTTCGCTAGCACACATGAACCCCAATCAAAATGTTGAGGTTGCGCTAGTAAATCCTCCAATATCCTACCCCAACCAACATAAAAACCATGACCTCATTAGTCGGGAAGAAAAAAACCACCAATCAATGCACAAAGTACTGCAAGCAATGTAGGAAATGAAGCAAACTATGGCCATGTGATAGTATCATCATCAATAGTATTGTCCCCAAACACTCATTGGCAGATAGTAGAATCATGAAAAGAATCATAATAGACTATCTCTCCTCAGCATGGGATATGTAGCAAATGATACACATCCTCCAACATGATCATCATCTCACCATGTGGAAGATGAAAAGTATTGTTTTCAAAGTGCCAACGCTCTACCACAGTTGTGAATAACCCATGGTTGAACTAGAATCAGGGAAGATCAAGAAGAAAAATCAAACTGCAAATCTCGATGACATGGTACTCCACTAGAGTAAGGGCCTACCCGAGATTGATGACCCACAAAGCAACCGATCAGATATACAATACAGGAAAGTGAGCCTGTTTGGAAAATCAAAAGAATCATATCAACATATTATATCAAGGAATAGCTAACGTTGATCAAGATATTAAAATATCCATTTGCTCTTCTTGAGTGCATCAAATCTCCTAACTCTATATCTGGAGGAAGGAAAATCATTGTTTTATCTCTCTAGATCTTGAGAGTGAAATATCAAACCATCAACCTATCATATCAGATTAACAAATCACATTCGTTGGTATTACTATACTGATATTCTAATCAATTGTTTAGTTCAAACGCAACAAACCTAATCTAATCATTTGAATCAAGCATCAGAAGTCATCAAATTTTTCATCAGACACAATCAAGTACAAGTGTGAAAAATTTTCAAAAGTCTGCAAGCATGATTTTAATCATACCAGGAGACATTTCTCTTAAGCAGTATCAAAAGGTTGTTAAGTGACACTTTGGAGATGTTACATGATAGTTCTCATGTCACACAACATTGAATCATGCTAGGCGATAATGAAATATGGCCTAGGTGATAGTAAATTGTTAGGGTTTCCTACGCAGTAACATAAATGAAAATTGACATTTTTTCCCTAGCTCTACTTGTGAATATTTTGTTATCAAGTGAGAATGAGTTTCTTAGGCAATAATTAACTACACAAAAGCGTGAGTAGAATGCATGGATGCAACAGTAAAAAGGAATAGGGGACAATGAAATATTCATAAGCGTGATTTTACATATTCAAACAGTGATGAAATCAAAATTTGTAATAAATGCAAATAAATGAGCAATAAATGCAATGAGAGAGTTTGAAATAACTTACCAAAGCTCCATAGTCAGGTGGCCTCACATATGTCTGACATGTCTTGAATCGATGCTCTCGAATAGGGACAACCATCTCAAAAATCAAAGGAGAACCAGAGCAAAATCACCAAAGACAAAAGTGAAAATGAATAGTAAATCTAGTTTTTTCAACCTATTTAAGCTAATTTGACCTAATTTTGAGGTGAAAATTTGACTTCGACCTATATTAACCTACCATATTTAATCGGGGAAATTGTGAAGTAGGGCATATCATGAGTGTTTTTGAGAAATGAAAACATATCAATCAATCATTGAAAATTATCAAACCAAAACAACAATATATTTTATTTTTGAGGGGGCATACCATCGAATAATCAGATCAATATCATCAATAACATCATCGAAAAAATCAAGGACCAATCATCAAATCAAAGAGAAAACTTTTATCAAAAAAAATTTCATAATCAAATGAAAGGGGCATCATATCAAATACCATCATCAAATCAAGTTTTCACATCAAGAGAGTTTCATATCAATCATCAAATCAGGTATCATATAAGGATTAATCATCAAATCAGCCATCATATCAAGAACAATCATCAAAGAACCACATCAATCAAGAGAGTTTCATATCGATCATACCTGTAGCATTCTTGTATCAAAAATCAAAGGATCGACCATTGAAAGGCATCAAACAAACATCAAGGATTGGCCATCATTGAATCAAGACCTTATCAAACAAGATTAGAGTATTCTTTGAATCGACATGCTTCACACGTCAACTCAAAGAGGGGCATCTGTAATCACCTAAAAATGGACAAAGATCAAATCAAAGAAAATCAAAGAAAATCAAGGACAAAATTGAAGCAATTGAATCACAATGCATAATTAGCCAATCAAAATTAAAATCAAGTCTTAAGTTGAGATCAATCAAAATTGAGAGCATTTTAATCAAGTGCAATCAAATTAAAATACAATTAAATCAAATAATTGTATAGTCTTGGATTAAATTAAATTCAACCCATTCAAGGGGTACATGGCTAAAATAAATCAATTAATAAATCTCAATTACTCTCAACAACCCAAAAGGAGAGGAAATTCAACCAACCAATAAGAGTGGAGGAAAGGCATTCACATGGATCAAGCCAAATTCAATCTCAATCACTCAAAGTGAAAGAGAATCTTGTCCATTGATCTTGTCTACTTTTCCCAAGCTTTGAGGACACAAACTTTGCATTATCTTCAAAGGATGGAACCAAGGACTCAACCAAGGTTTAATAATGATCAAACACAACTACACCCCCTACCATTGGAAAATCTATAAAAGGAAGACAAATCCTTCATTATTATCAACCACACATCTGAGAATTGCATTGAACCTCTTGCAATTTGAGTTTAGAAAGGCATTTGAGAGCTTAATTAGCATTTATTTTGATAATTGTTAGCAATAGCATTGTTAATCTTTATCATTCTCATTCTAGGACTATCATTAATGAGAGCTTGCTGAGAGCTTATTCATTAACATCTTAGTTATAGAGCCATAGGATGCTCAATTGATCATTAATTTTGCGAAATAGTTGCTCTATAGTGGTTGTATTTAGTTACTATTTCATTTATTATTGATGTTCAACCTTAATTCTATGAAGATGCTTTTATTAGTATACACATGGTATATCATTGGCTCATTCATCGGATTATTTTCCTCAGGGAAATGGTCAGGCAGAGTCTAGCAATAAAAATCTAGTTTCTATAATGAAAAAGTTGATGGGTGAAAACCTTCATGATTGTCATAGGAAACTATATGAAGTATTATGGGCTGATCGAACTTCCCCCAAGAGAGCTATAGGGATGGCTCCATTTGAACTGGTCTATGGAGTTGGTGTACAAGTGTCACTACCACTTGAGTTATCTATAGCAAAGCTTTAGTCTTTGATCAAAGATTGGTATTTTTAGAGCACTCTAGAAAAAAGGGTTATGTACCAAAAAAAGATGGAAGAGGAAAGGGACAAGTTAGTGTATCACATTATAGAACACTAGATGAAGGTGAATCAAGTCTTTGATATGAGGGCCCATATCCGTAGCTTTATGGAGGGATATGAATTCTTATTGTGGGATAAGAGAAAAGAACCCAAAGGAGCCCATAGGAAATTTGAATCCTTATGGAGGGGGCTTTTCATAATTTTAGAAGGAATTGGTTCAAATGCATTTCATCTTTCCTATCTAGATGGCACAATCCTTCCTTTCATTTATAATGGGCAAGATTTGAATTTGTTCAAGATTTGATCTTGTTCAGGAACCTTTGTACATAGTAGTTAGCATGTTCCCTTTGCTTTTGTTAGGTTTAGGTGTCTATGTCAGTTCTTTCCTTTTTTTTGGTCTCTAAAACCAATAACCTAAGTTCTATGCATCTCCTTGACATGCAGTCCCCCATTCAAAGCTGATGTTGGTATCCATATGAGTCACCTTGTATGAGTATCTTCGACCCTTCTATTTGTATTAAAAAACTTTGCCCAAGTTTTTCTTCAAATATTAGTGTTATACACTAAATTTTGTGCCTTTGATCTCAAGTTCTCGTAGTCTTGATAATCCAGTATAACATGGGAATCATCTCAAGGTTGTGGGACCTTTTGCTAATCGAGATGAGACCTCTAGATTCTAGGCTAGTTCCTCTTGGATAATCACCCTGATTTGCTCTTAACATGAAAGTAAACTTTTGAGGGAAAGGGATAGAAGGAGTGCATGAAAGGGAAATAAAAGAAAGCAAATCTACCTACTAGGTGATGCACCAACACTAGGGTTTGGATCTCAGTATAGAGGGATGAGATCAATGGAGAGATCAGGTCTAATAAGTCACCACTCATTGGATAGGTTTGCATAAGTATTTCATAGGAAGGCTTGAATAGAGGACTCAACCTATGACCTGCAAACAAACATCCTCCTCTGCAAGTAGGTGTAGGAATGAGACAAGACTGTTAGGGGCTGTAGCATACCCAAAAAAACATCTAAATCAGATCAGACATAGGAAACACACAAAATTGTAGAAAGTGAGAGGGACTAGGAACCCCAATTTCTATTGACAAGATTCATAAACTTCAATCCAATAAGAGACAAACTCAGACAAGAAGGCATGACGATAGCAAGAGTGCCATAGAATGCTTTGCAATATTTGAATTCATCAATGAAAACTTACAAGATGTGGAAAACCAGAGAGCAGAAAGAAATGCTACAAATATTTTTCCAAGAAAAGAGTCTTTCTTTTTTACAAAATGTCCATTCTGAGCACTACAGGCTCCACAAAACAATATATACATCCCCTACACATAGGCAAGAATCAAAATATCTCTGAATTAGGGCTACATAGATATGGATTATAATAATCATCCCTAAAATCGGTCATGTCTGATCATAAATGCTTCTCTGAAAATATCTCAACAGATCAAACATATCTTCATCTTTACGTGCCCATCCCTGAATTGATCAACCTTGCCAAGACAAAAAACATCATCCATCTACCTCTCTGCAAGTTGGACTCTATCATGATTACTCAAATCTAATCTCAGATCCTCCCAAAGACCCCAAAATGGCAGTCTAGATAACTCTGCACATTCTTCCAATTGCAACCGCCCTGGTGACATCAATTCTAGCTACCCACAAAAAATCTCCCTCAGAAGAAAGCTCATGAAAAACAAGCCTCTCCACTTTGAAATGAACCTGGTCACATGATCACATGAGGCTAGGAAGCCACATGTGATCATGCAACTCCCCTTGAAAACTGCCACCGCTTGACAAAGCAATGGTCACATGATCGCATGAGGCCACAAGCGTTTTTCAAATCTGTTCCACAAGATGCCTCGAGCCCGCAAGGAAAGCCACCTCAGCCTCCCTATGAAAAGGTCATCGATCACATGATTGCATGAGCCAAAAGGGCTTCATGCGATCATGCAATAAGTCTTTTATAATCTACCTCCACTTGCCACAAATGTTTGGGCCCAAGATGCACTGCAAACTTAACCCCGATTTCACCCCGGGTCACCTTCTCCTCTAGTCACCAAGTCACGTTATCTTTTCTTAACCTTGGGCTCCTCTTAGCGACCACATGAAAATCATTGATCCATGCTTCATCTGACGGTAGTCGCTGAGTCTCGCAAGACTTTTGGCATATTCCCTTCCATCAGGAGATTACCCAACTAAAGGAAATCTCGTAATTGCCAGATAGAAAGAATATTCTTCTTTTTATTGCATGATTACCCGACCGAACCTAGAGCCAGGCCCACCTCCAACTGTGCAACCACACAAATCTTGCCAACCCTAAGCCTAGAAACACCACATGTCATCCCTCTATTCATTCTGATCGCTTCGTCAGCAACACCTCGGCAACCCCTGGCACAGACCCACTTGTCCACTGAGATGTCCATCAAACGGTTGTCGCATGATCGCATGGGATCGAAAGATCCCATGAGATCATATGAGCACCGTAGATCTTTTCCACACTTGCGCTAATACAAAAACCTTGGGCCCCACTAACTACCTATCACATGATCTCATGCGGTTAAGAAACCGCATGTGATCATGCAACCAACCGCATGACATTAACTACCTGAACCGTGAACCACCACCACTAAAACCACTGACGGTTTGTCGCATGGTCGCATGGGCTCGAAAGAGCCCATGCGATCATGTGACCAACTAGGAAATGTTAACCACTAACCACCACTGAATTCCACTGATCTTTTCTTGACTACTTATCACTCGTCACATGATCGCATGCAGCTAGAAAGGCCTATGTGATCATGTGACCAACTACATGGTGCTAATCGATGACCGCCAGACATCAGAGTTAACCACCGAATCCTGACCACTGATACCACATCAATGGTTGTCATATGATCTCATGGGATCGGAAGATCCCATGTGATCATGTGATAGCTATCAGATCTTGACTGCACCGGAACAGCCTTAAGCACTGGGACCCACCTATTAGAGTTGCGTGCTTAGGGTCAAAAATGTAGAAGGTGCCGAAAACACAGAAGGTTTTCAAGTGAAGGTTGAAAACACACATAATTTTCAAAGTAGAGACGTTGAAAACACACCAAATTTTTGGACCAAAAGGCAGAAACATCCCGAGCCTGTAGAGAGGAGGTCGAAAACACACTGGGTTTTTGACACTTGAGCATTTCACTTGGAAATAGGGCTGTGGCCGAAAATGAATGAGAGGGAAATTTTGGGCAACAATTAGTTCATGCCCCATGTCTATAGTTTCTTCCCTATGATATCCATTGCATTTCTTTGAACCTTTTTCATGTGTGAGTCTTCCTCATTTCAAAGGTTCGTCACCTAAAGTTATTGTTGAACCACTTCATACCTTAGTTCAAAGTAGTTCAAACAGGCTCAATAAATATTTTCTATCTAATGTCCGTGCTTGCAGGAGAGATCTTTTGGTGAGCTTTGATATAGTGTCAAACCACTTTGTACCTCAATTCAAAGTAGTTCAAAGAGGTTCAAGGAAATTCTTTGGTGCTCAAAATTAATTGGAGGTTCAAGTGAATAATGATGTGACATGCCAAATAATCAATCATGTAAGAATTTTCCTAAGGCAAAGAATGAACGCCAAGATCTAGAAGCTCAAGAGATAGCACAAGAGAGAAAAAATATGATATGATCAAATGATCAAATAATAAAATAGATAGATTGAATTGATTACAAAGTAGGAGTGCCTGAATATATAGGCAAAGAAATAAGACTACTTGATAAGGAAATGATAAGATAACACCCACAGTAGGTGGAATCACATGTCCACCAAAGGTGGATCATCCTCCATTGTACATCAAAGTATGTGCAACATGTGAAACAATGAGAGGATGATAATGTGATAAGAGCACTAAAGGTGGATCTCACACACAAAGAGGTATGTGATGACAACTATCACACCTAAAGTGGAAGTTATCCTAACCATGTACTAAAATAAAATGCAAACTCCTAAGTGTCACAATGACAACTAATATGAAAATGCATTATCCTAAGTAAACTTAAGTAAAGTGTAATTAGTAATATTTAACGACACCAACAAATCACTATAATGATGGTATGGCATCCCTTGGGAATCTAGTAACTATGAGTGTAATTTGAGTTGGCAATGCGAGTTAATGGGATTAACTCGTGGCGCATGTGAAGTGATGGTGGAAGAGGAAAATTAATGATAACATGGACATTTTTCCAAAGTCTATTGGATGTGGAGTGTCATTTCATGATGTATTCCCCACTCTAGTATCACTCTTTAATTAATATCCCAATGAGGCTTTCTCTAGTTTTAGTCCAACCGAGTCTTATGCCTAGTTTCATGAACAGTTTGAGAAAAACCATAGTAATATTGCTAGGAAATAGATAGAGACATTTTATAAAGGAGGTTATAGGCTACCAAATATTTTGATGAAGGACCGCATGAAGCCACATATCCATGACTTAGTAGTCCTCCTGCACAGGGTGAAAGGCTCATCTCAAGAAATTCTCTTTGAGGACTAGATGTATAACTATATTGAAATTATTTTGGATGGAAGACAATAACTAGATTGGGCCAAGTTAATTGCTAGTTCAATGAGAGATCAACTCAAGAAAACACAAATGATTAAGAGGGAATTTTATATGTCTTCGTATCTAATATATTGTCTAGCATGTACTCAAGAGATTGTTGGGATTCCTCAAGAGCCATGAGACAAATACATAAATGTTCATGATTATTTCCCCCCTTTGAGAAAAGATAGATTTCTATAGAATTATCAAAGGGTTCATGATGTTTTTTGGGGGAAGTTATTCTATGATATGGTCAGAACTCCAAACGAGAGGATCTCTTGAGCCACATAGAAATTGGTTAAAAGGTTTGGTATTCTCTTCATTCAACTCCTCAAGTTGCCCAAATATGCCCACATAAGAATAGGAGGGTTTTATAAGGAACTCCTCAAGTTGCCCAGATATGCCTTTGATTATTTTATTCTAGCAAAAATTTGTAGAAAATTATTCACGATGATTAAAAAAACTCTTCTTGAATAAAAATGGGATTCTATGTTCCCTGTCAAACTTGGGGCTCTGACCTTTAAAAGCATGATTGATGCTTCAGTGGCTAGAAGTGATATGTTGAGTTTTATAAAGAAAGGAAAGGCTTTGATAGTAGAGGTTTTGCAAGACAAATTATCGGTCTAGAAAATCAAACAGAGGTGGTTCCTCATATTGAGTATTTGTGGGAAGATTGTGGCAATGAGAAGGAGATAGAAAAGAGAGACCATTCAAGATTACTGATCCCCCAAATAAAATCTTTACAATTGAAACTTAATTCTAGATGAGGATGGCTCTAATATAGTTGAGCCTAGTTATGAAGGTTCAGGTAAAACAATTCTTGAGATTGATTGGGCCAAGCAAGAAGAAGATGGCAAAAAGATGAGGCTGAGGTCCATCCTCAAATGCACAAATAATTGGCTGAAAAAGAAGAGACAGAAAAGACTTAAGGCAACACAACAAAAGAAGGCTGATAAAAGTCCTACCTTAGTTCATTTATCACCTAATCCTTCTAATGATTTTTTTTTGGTCAATGATGAAGGTGACATTTCCCCATCCAAAAAAAAGATCATTTCAAGTGAACATTTAATTAAATCACATCTTGATCATCCCACTACACCTTGAATGAGGTCAAGGACTAGGTCTCAGACTCGAACTCAAATGGCTACTCAGGATTCAAGCTACATGGATATAGAAATGAATGAGGAGGATATCCCTTTGACACTGGAAGAGGAGAGAAAAGAATAAGACCATGTGACCCTTGCTAGGTCAACTGATCATAGGTTGAATTCTAGTACTGTTCCCCCTTGGTTATCCAATTTTGTGAGCCAAAAGTGTAGTTTGAAGTCAATTTTCCTCCTCATGAAAGACATAGTTACTAAGTATGCATCCTGCACTCCCAAAGATAAAAGAGTGAAAAATAATGGCAGGCTGAGCACTGATCCTGATATAGGAAAGGCAACTATAGAGACTGTGATGTATAAACAAAAGGAAGGTGTCCAAGAGATATAACCTAAGGATTTTGAGGTCACTAAAATGGAACTGGGAGTTCTAAACTATGATACCAGAGATCACTTATTCAAATTATATGATGATCATATGTTAGGCCAATCTCAAAAGTATGACCATGAAAAAGGGGAGCTCAAACAACTGGTTATTACCATGATTGAATTCCTTAACTCTTTAAGTAGTGTAGGAGCAGTACCTTTGATTCAGGATCCTCAATCCTTTGATCCCAATTCTATAGACAGCAAGCAACTACTGAAACAAATGCGACAAGGAAGAGCCCTAACTGAGGCAATGGGTAACTGGATTAATGAAATTGTAAAGGAAGGAAACAAATTCATTCAAGAATTTGTTATCATCTACACAAAGGGTGAGAATATTCTTAGTGAAATCCAAACACTAATTCCAGGATGGGAATTAGATGAAGCCAAGTGTACAGCTATCGTGTCTTAGGTACAGGAAGTGGAAAAGTATGGTGTAGAAAAATTTCTATCAAAGAACCTGATGAAATCAATGGACCCCTGCATGCTATTCATGCTAAAGAAAAATATGGGATGGAAAGGAACCCTATTTAAATCTATAATCCAAAGTGTTCAAACCATAGGGAAGGAAATAAAAGAAATGCATGAAGACACATTGAAAGACATCAAAATGGTAAACCCTTCAGGTTTTCTCCATTTTGAAGAAGGAAACCTAGATCCGGAGGCCATGATTAAAAGCTTTGAAACTTCTATGAATGCTATTAAAGAAAATGAAAAATCCCACAGCCCACGACTTCATCAAAATAGAAAATGTGGAGGTGCTATTATACCTGAACAGAGGGAAATTTCCTAAACTGACAGAGAGGATTATGAAACTGAAATGGGAGAAAGATGCTTGCCGAGCAAAATTGTTAGGGTTGAAGAGCTTGCACTCTCACCCAATGCAGGAGTTCATGAGAACCTTCTAGAGCTGGAAATCAGTGAAGGATGCCATTTGGGATGATGAGCCACCAGAGGAGATAGAATAGCTTTTTGTTTGTTTAAATTTCTTTGATAAGAGGATAGTTGTTCTAAAACTATTTCTTTAATGTGTTAACTAGTTATAACTATTTTTTGCTAACAATCCAAGAGGCTGAGTTTTCAAGGAAGCCTCCTAAAGTGTAAGAACTATTTATGGTGGAGCATAAGACTGCTTAATGCTTAGAAATTTTAGTTAGAATTAAGCTAAAAGTACTTTCTAGTAACATTTTCCTTTTTGAAAAGAACTCAGTGGAAAGAAATATTGATTGGAATATTTGTTTGTCTTTAGACTTTACAGTACTTATATATATTAATGTGGAGTTCTAGTTTGAAACTTTGCATTTAAACTTGTGATGCATTAATTCCTTTGTGAATCGATACATTATTTTCTTTTCATTATTTTCTATTTGTTTGATGATCACAGATCTTTCCACACCGGTTTGTATTATCTTTAAAATAGAAATTTAAATCTCTAAGAGTTGAAGGAACTATGTTTTCTTTAAAATTTTCTTGATATTATTTATTATCTTTCAAAATCACCTCTATACCAAAGGTATATGAGAGATCCTTAAGTATTTTATGGTAAAAGTACACATGTGCGTAGTTAAATCATAAATTCATTGAATATTTATGAGAGGGAGTTTACCTCATAAAATTTGGAGGGGGACAATTATGACATGTTTACCCAATTGTTATGAATTGTTTTACTTTGAGAGAGGGTAATAGAGTTAAATTATATTTCATTTAGTGTAAACATAAATATGTTCACTAACAAGTCGATAAAGGAAGCAAATAGACTAGTCAGTCAACACACTAAGTATAATAACTGGGCAGAGCACAAGGCAGAATGACAAGTTAACTAAGAACAGTCTTGATAGAGCACATACACCGAGCCAAATGATTACCGAGTACTGAGTATAGCTAGAACTGAGCAATCATATTTACTGAGCATCAATATTTTATAGAGATAGGAATGTGGTATATACTGAGTAATATAGGAATGACATAGAAGTATGGAATGTAATAAAATACAAGGCAAATGGTTTATACCGAGCTAGAAAATAGTTTACATAAATTGAGGCAAAGATTTATTGGAGATGTTGTTAATCTCTATTGAGCATTCAAGGTTGTCATTAGTATCAAAGGCTATCAAACAGATCAGTCAGACACTTACATTGAGTTAGTCGGTAACCAGAAGCAAGACAAACTAGTCAGTAAAGCTTACACACTAAGTACTATACAGTTTACCGAGCACCAGCAGACATCAACACCGACAGACAGTAAACATTGAGCATCACAGTATACACCAAGAAGTTTACACAGTGTTTACCAAGAATAATAGGAAATGGCATAGTAATCAGAAATGGCATATTCTTCTATGCAAACAGTTACAACAGATCGTAAAATGCTTTACCAAGATCGAGGAACATTTATTGTAAAAAGATACTCATTAAATGTAATGTATATCTTATTGTAATAGTTGATCTAGGATATTTTACACCGTAGATCTTAGGGTTATGGTTTTTTATTGTAACCTAATTTTTTTAAAGCAGCAAAAATAAAGCACTATATATTTGTGTATTCGCATCATTTTTGGTGTGAACTGATATATGAATTAATGAGCACTTGAAGCTATTGCCTAACTTCAAGTCAATCAATTAACAGAGTAGAACAAAGTACAGAGGTTATCAGATTAAGAAGAATCAAAGAAGGCTACCGAGCAGAGATTCATCACAGTTAAGGTGATATTTTATGAGCACTTATAGATCTATTTCAGATAATTTAGTTGTCAACTAGCAGATAATTTCCTATTGTTTTCTAACAATTATAAGAGTTTTGGATAAATCTCTTAACCGAGTAGACTTAACAGTCTTATGTAAATCTCTTAACCGAGTGCACACTTCATTAGTGTTGCTAAAATCCTATAACTAGGTAGATCTAGCTGATCTAACATATTACCCCTAACAAGGTAAGATCACTAGAAGTGATCAAAACTTGTACCCCTAATAGGAAAACCTTTTCTATCTGCAGTAGTGAAGAATTTGTGGGTGTCATCCCCACCACAATTTTTACCTTCTAACAAGGGTTTCTGCATTACCAAAATACATGTGTTATATGATTGTCATATTGACTTCATGTTGTTTACTTACATAAGTTAAATAGATGATTGTATTCATGCAATTAGATTCAAGTTATTTTGGTCAGTTATCATAGTTAATTTATATATCAGAAAGGTTTACAAGTGAAGTTTTTGAAGGCACTGATTCACCCCTCCCCTCTCAGTACCTATCTCTCCTAATTCCAACAATTGGTATTAGAGCTCAGTTCTCTTCTTGAACAGTTTAACCACTGAAGGGTAAAAGATCTAAGTCATGGAGAGATATAAGCTTGACAAGACTATTGAGAATCAGAAGATATAGATGCAGATGTTTGTGGAATAGTATAAACAAGCTAAGGAAGGACTGAAGAAATTACTGGTTGAGAGGAAGAGCCTAGCTATTCTACAAAATGAGATTGGTTACCATGAAGAACCTATTAATGATATATTCGAGCATATTAGATCTAGTTTTGGAAGCATCTCTGATGGATCTGAAAGCATAAGCACTGATTTATCTAAAAAGAATCAACATTTAACTGATCAAGTGAAAGTACTACAAATCGGTCAAGAATCTTAGATGGTGAGAATGGTAGAAACAATGAACAAAGCAAAACAAGTTGAGCAAGAAAAGAATCTGGCAATTGATGACCAAAGATAGATGATTGAACAACTTCAAGCTAAAGAGAGTGAGATACAAAGACTCACTGACCGACATTTCCAAGTAGCTAATCAAATAATGACTATGAATCAAGAGGTAAACTAAGTGAATGCAAAATTGTCAAGAAGACTAGAAGATGTTGCAAGACTCAGAGAAGAGAATGAGAAGCTAAGAAATGAAGTGAAAAATCAACAGCAACAAAATGAAATAAAGAAACTTGCTGAGGACAACTCTAAGAAGATTGATGACTTTCTAACTAATCAAAGAAGTTTTGGGAGTAGAACTAGAATAGGCTACACTGGTGAAGGAGAATCATCACAACAAATTGAACAAGTCAACATCAGTCAAAATCAAAAACCTAAAGTGTTGGCATGTTATCATTGTGGCAAATTGGGACATACATCTAATGTGTGTAGAAGCAAATTACAAGGTAATCCTCCTATCACTCCTAAGTTCAATGGATACTATTACTATGGTAGAAAGTTTGGACATCTAGCATATGAGTGTAGAGATAAACAAAATGATATTGCTAACAATACTACTATGGAGAAAATATGCTATACCTGCAACAAGCATGGACACACTGCACGAGAATGTAAGGCAAAAATGAAGCAAGTATGGACACCTAAGGAGAAACCACGATGCAGGCCATATCAACTGAAGAGACAAGGTAACTCTTATGTTTGGGATTATAATACATGGACTAACTATGTTGTATGTGGTTGGTATGGGAACATAGCAGCAAATTATTATAGAAAGAGTCAGATTGGACAATCAAGAAGCTAGACAAGCACTGAGATGGCTTATATGCACTATCATAAGGTCGGTCATTTAAGAAAGAACTACAAAGACTGAGCACCAGATGAAAACCATATATTTGAGAGTGGATATACTATTGCAGATATCACAAAGTTAAGGAAAACTATGTGGAAGAGGGCATCTAATGAGAATGTTGAGTCAAGTAACACTGTCGGTGAAACCTCATCCACTAGATTGGGTGACATCGGTACCTCCACTTAAGGTGACAAAGGTATGTATGGAACTAACATTTCAAAATGATCACATTTTACATACAATTCCTTATATATGATGTGAAAATACCAAATTTGCATGAATAAAGATGCACCATGGTTTATGTGTTATGAGCTAACAATGTTATATAGTCGGTAAAAGAAAGACTGAGAGTTGGTTACCCGTCGGTAATCACTATACAAGGTTAAACAGACAATAGTGAAAACCGACAAAGAAATCCTATGTTAACCAAATGGATAAAATTGTAGACATCACCAAGTTGATAGCTGTTTCATACTGAAAGTTAGGTCACGCATTTATTGCATGAAAGTTTGAGTAGGAATATTGAAAAGTCTATAAATACATGGGAACAGAGTTTATTGTTACATTGTGATTTCGAAGAATGAAGATTTCACAGAGAAGAGTTTGAGCTAAAGATTTTTTAGAAAGATTCAAAGCTACTGTAGATCAAACTGACAACATTCTTTGATGACTTTGAGTAAGTTCATTTTCTACCGAACACTTTTTATCTATTGCTTGCCGAAACCCTAGAATCGATTTATAGCATCAACATCATCTGCAAGAAAATCACAAAATATTGAGGAAGTAGAACTAATTGTTAGGGCAAATTTTGCCAAAGCTAAATTCAAACCACACCCCAAGGTCACAGCACAAATGGATAATATGGGTTCTTTTTTGAGTATACTAGATAGGGTTTTATTGACAGAAGACGTAAGAGCCTATATACAGTGCAAAATCAGAGAAGTAGAAGATTTTGAGACTATTACTGCATTTCAACAAGTTTGTGGGCTGGATGGAAAATTAAAATTTGAATACAAGAAGATTGCAGAATCAGGGTTCTCATGCTTCACATACTTCCCACAATTATTCCATACAGACTAGCTAAGAATTGTGTTGACTAGATTTCATGATGGCAAATTTAGGTTGGACAAACCTATTGAGGTCGCAAAGAAAATTATTAGTAAGGTTACTAGGTATCCTATAACCGACAAGGTAAAAGCCTTTCACAGTTCATCTCATCCTGATGTGGAAAAGAATATTGGAGCTCAATGGGATGGAAGGGCACTAAAAATTTTGACAATCAAAGACCCAATAGTCAAATTCGCAACACATGTAATCGGGTACAAAATATTATAATCAAGAAGACTCAGTAGTGTACCTTGCAGCGCAATAGACATGGCACACAAAATTGTGGTAAAAGATCACCAGGTAGATCTTGCTAAAATTCTACTACATCAATTACAAGAAAATATGAAGACAATCAAAACAAAGAAGTCTAATACATGTAAGTACAGATCACTGCTTGTCTATATATTTTTCTATCTACAAAAGTATGTACCTGGTATCGGTAAAGTAAACTGGCAAACAAACAAACTGATAACTGCACAAATTAGTGAAATGATGAATAGTTTAGGAAAGAATCTGAAAGTGGAATTTGATGCATACTTCAAAGAATTTTAGACCAAAATGCATAAAAGGAGTAGAATTCCAAGGGAATTAGTGGACAAATTTGAGGATGATATATGTTTTGTAGTTAGTTCATATTATTCAATGATAAAGGTTGTTGAACCTAGAACAAAATTGTTGGCACCGATGGGATATGAAATGAACTATGATTTCTCTTTGAAATCTATTAATGCACTACTTGCATTACCTATAGACATCACCGCCACTAGGTTCAGCACATATGAAGAGGCTAAATCAAGGATCACTACAAACATAGAAATTGAGAAAATGTCTAGAAGGGAAAAGAAAATGAAGAAAGATCTTACAGAAAGATATGGAGTTGCATCATACTCATCTAAGGAGACACTGGTTAAAGCTACAACCGAAGGCCAGTTACAGTTGGCTAACAAGCCCTATGATAGTGAGGAGATCAAGTTAGAAAAGGAAAAGGATCCCACACTAATTCCTCCTACTAATGCTGAACAGGAAAAGCAGTTACCAATACAAGAAGGTATGAAAACAAGGTCATCAACTTCAACACCATCAACCGATAAGGAAGAAGCAAAGAAAGTAACAAAAAGGAGGGTAGCTATACCGAAAAAGAAATATATCAAGAGAAAGAACAAGGTTGTAGCTGAGGCACCAAAGAAAAGGAGAAAATTCATAAGAAATAAAGAAGACCTTGAGGAAACTGAGACCAAGGATGATCCTAATCAATTCAAGGTGGTTCACAACAAGGTCAACACAATAGATGAAATAATTGAAGACATAATTGAGAATGGAAACCTTGCTGATCCAGGAATAGACAGATTTGACAAGATGTCAACTGAGGACCAAACAAAATTAGAACATGTTGTCATCCAGATGATGATAAAATTCAAGAAAGTACCGATGGAATTTGCCTATGCATTACCAAAGGGATTGGATGATAAAATAAATTAAAAATGGGCTATTGCACTAGATACTGAGAAAAGGTAAAGAGAGATCATTAGTTCATGCAGCCCCACACCTAAGTTATGGAGCAGTTAGTGAACACATGGCTAAATATCAAGCAAGATTTATAATCAAGAACCGAGCCATGATGATAATGGATGAAAATGTGGCTAATATGGATATCACAAGTGATTCCTTATGGACATCAATTCTCAAAGTCAAAGAAAAAGTTGAGCAAGAAGCATTCTTGAACTTGTCTAAGAAGAGACACAACTCCAAAGGTAAAGGTATTTACATTGACAATGACACAGCAAAGAAATCTAAGAATATTGGTATATCAGTTACCGCGGCAATTGATATCATTGAGGACAAGGAAGAAATAAGTATTTCATAGGATGCACCAAATAAAGTTGAAGTTCAACTAGAGAAGAAAATTGATGATGATGTACTTGTTGAGGACATCACAAATGGTGATCCTAGTGATAAAGATGATGAGGATGTGAATATTGCACCTAATAAAGATGAAGCACCAGACACTGATTGTCTATTCACATCACTACTAGGTAAGCTTCCTGTACTTGCAGAAGTAGCTGAAATACTTTCACAAGTACAACCTGATGACTCACATCTTGAGCAACACAAGGACACAACAAGGACACAAGAACTTGAGAAACTTGCAAATTCAAATGAGCCTAACCAAACAGAGGCACCATCTATAGAAACCAAGGAAATAGAAGAAACAAAGGCAACTGAGGTGAACCTACCTAACACTACATTTGAGGCTCCCACTCATTCAACTGAGACATCGGTCACTGAGGAGCAGAAGATGGAAGCAAATGTGTCAACCAAGAAGGTTACTCCAAAGAGTGGAGATAAAACCATTGTTGTTATTGAGAAGAATTAACCTCTCACACTAAAGAAAAAGAAGAAAGGAAAAGGGCCGGTCACCATTGATGAAGTGATAGTTATACCTAAATGTGACCCGAGGACCCTAAGCCCTGAGGAACTAAGTAAATATGGGGAGTTATGCTCAAGGAAGGTGGCACAAGAAAAGTTGAATCAGAAATGGCACATTCTACTATGCAAATGATTACAATAGATCGTAAAATGGTTTACCAAGATTGAGGAACATTTATTGTAAAAAGATACTCATTAAATGTAATGTATCTCTTATTGTAATAGTTGATCTAGGATATTTTACACCGTAGATCTTAGGGTTATGATTTTGTATTGTAACCTAATTTTGTTAAAGTGGCAAAAATAAAACACTATATATTTGTGTGTTCACATCATTTTTGGTGTGAACTGATATATGAATTAATGAGCACTTGAAGCTATTGCCTAACTTCAAGTCAATCAGTTAATAGAGCAGAACAGAGTATAGAGGTTATTAGATTAAGCAGACTCAAAGAAGGCTACTGAGTAGATTCAGAGCAGAGATTCATCACAGTTAAGGTGATATTTTATGAGCACTTATAGATCTATTTTAGACAATTGAATTGTCAACTAGCAGCTAATTTCCTATTGCTTTCTAACAATTGTAATAGAGTTTTGGATAAATCTCTTAACCGAGTAGACTTAACAGTCTTATGTAAATCTCTTAACCAAGTGCACACTTCATTAGTGTTTCTAAAATCATATAACTAGGTAAATCTAGCTGATCTAACATATTACTCCTAATAGGGTAAGATCACCAGAAGTGATCAAAACTTGTAGCCCTAATAGGCAAACCTTTTCTATCTACAGTAGTGAAGAATTTGTGGGTGTCATCCCCACTGCAATTTTTACCTTCTAACAAGGGTTTTTGCATTACTAAAATACTCATGTTATGTGATTGTCATATTGATTTCATGTTGTTTACTTACATAAGTTAAATAGATAATTGATTCATGCAATTAGATTCAAGTTATTTTGGTCAGTTATCATAGTTAAGTTATATATTAGAAAGGTTTACAAGTGAAGTTTTTGAAGGCACTGATTTACCCCTCCCCTCTCAGTACCTATCTCTCCTAATTCCAATAGATGTAACTATTAAATGGTGATGATCCCTAAGTAGTATTAATTTAGGTCATTCATTTGGATCGTAGATCTAAGGTTTTCTAGATGATTCCATAACCCTAATTAGGTCAAATCTTTCTGATATAAGAATTGTCAAGATGTCAGTTGAAGAGACATAACACATGATAAGTAGCCACCTATAGAAGACATCTGAAGATCAAACAAGGTTGCAATATTAAGGTTTTGACAGAGCATGCAAGGATTATATTAAAAATCACACCAAAGGCTACCAAGTAGTATACAGAGAAGATATTTATCACGGAAAGGTGGTATCAATTAAGTACTAAGTAGATCTAAATTTCAGAAAAGAAAGTTACTATATCCATATCAATTTAATGTTACTTTCTAAAAAATGTGGCATACTAAATCTCTTAACAGAGTAGACCTAACAAGTCTTTTATAAATCTCTTAACCAAGTGCACACTTAACAGTGTTGCTTAAATCCTCTAACAAGGTAGATCTTAATAGGTCTTAATTGTTACTCCTAATAGGGTAAGATCATCAAAAGTTATCAACATTGTAAGCCCTAATAGGAAAACTTTATTATTGCAGTAGTGAAGCTTTGTGGGTGTCATCCCCACCATAGTTTTTGCCTTCTAACAACAGTTTCTACGATACCAAAATATATATGTCAAGTGTATGAAGTTTCATGAATGTTTACTTATTAGATTAGAAAGTATTTCTTATTTTAGCTATGTTGAGAATGACTAAAAATGTTAATATGGCAGTCAGTTAATAAAAAAGATTACCTTAAGAATAGAAAAAAAAAATAGGGTTATTGATTCACCCCTCCCCTCTTAGTAACTCACCTTTCCATAGTCCCAACAATTGGTATTAGAGCTAGTTCTCTTGCTAAAAATATTTAATCACTAAAGAGGAAAGATCCATAAAGATGGAAAGGTATAAGCTTGACAAGACAATTGAGAATAAAAAATTGGAGTTATATATTACTCTGGAAAAACTTTAGGACATCAAGGAAAAGTTGAGAGAGTCATTGAACAAAAGGAAGGAATTGGCATTTCAGTTGAATGAGACTCAATATTAGGAAGAATATATAGAAGAACTATCTGAAGGATCTAGAAGTATATTGGATGCATCTAAAGGAACTATCTCAGATCTATCTGAAAAGAATCAACACCTCACCGAACAAGTGAAAGTATTGTAAATTAGACAAGAAACTCAAATGGTAAGAATGATTGAAGATATGAATAATACAAGACAAGCTGAAAAAGAAAGGAATATGGCTATTGAAGATAGAATACAAATGACTAAAAATTTGGAATAAAAATAATTTGAAATACTAATGCTAACCAAGCATCACTTTGAAATTTCTAATTAGATGGTTCTCATGAGTCAAGAAGTCAACCGAGTGAACAATGAGCTTGCTAAGAAATTGGAAGATATTGGTGAATTAAGGGAAGAGAATGAAAGACTGAAAAATGAAGTGAATATGAAACAATAACACAATGAAATGATAAAGAAAACTAAGGAAAGTACCAAAAGGATGGATGAATTCTTGAAGAGTTAGAAAAGACTGGACAACACCACTAGATTAGGTTATACCAAGCAAGGAGATTCATCAAATCAAGTAGAATAAAGGAATGCTTATGCAAATCACAGACCAAAGAAACCCTCATGCTATCATTGTGGAAAACCATGTCACACAACAAATTTTTGTAGAAGTAAATCTAAAGGTACTCCTAACTCTACTCCTAAATTTGATGGTTATTGCTACAATTTCAACAAGTATGGACATCTAGCATATGAGTGTAGATAAAAGTTAAAAAAGTCACCTAAGAGGCATGATATGGAAAATAATTGTCATACTTGCAACAAGCATGGTCATATATCACAAGAATGAAGGGAAAATTTGAAACAAGTTTGGAAACTGAAGAGACAAAATAATACATATCAACTGAGAAGGAAAGGTAACTCTTACACTTGGGATTACAACACTTGGGTTAATTGTACAACATGTTGAAGGTATGGTCATATTGTTGAAAATTGTATGAGATTACACTGGAGAGGAAAACCTAGGAATTGGACAAATTTAGGAATGGCATGTCTACACTATCACAAGGTCAGTCACTTAAGTAAAGATTGCAGAGACTGAGCATCAGAACTGAATGTTGATATGACTAAGAATACCATTGATGGAATTAGAAGGTAGATGAGTCAAATATGGAGAAGATCAACTGAAAATAATGCAGGAACAAGCACAATAGTTGGTGACACCTCATCCTTTGGATTAGGTGATTTCACCACTTCTACCTAAGAAAATCAAGTAGGTATGGGAGCTGAATTTTAATCAGTTATATCTTACAATAGTTCCTTATATATATTGCATGAATACCAAATCAACATGAATTAAGATGCACTAGGTTGTCATATGTTTTAAACTTGAAATGAGTAAATTTTGTAAAGCTTGACTGAGTAAGAAATTGATAGTGTTAACCAATCATTGATAGTGTTAACCAAGCTAATGTATCTAAAGGAGATAACTGAATATTTTTATCTTTGACCGATTTGTGGTTGGTGAAGCATTTAATGCAATACATTTATGCCAAAAAAGGTTTTTGGGTATAAATACACAACGAGCCAACTCATTTTTTATATTGTGAAACCAGAGCGAAAAGAGCGAGATTCATGCAATGAGATTCCAAGCTATTTACTGTGATTTTAGCATTTCACAAAGTATTTGGAAGCTATACAAGTAATTTTGAAGTGAAACTAAGTTATTTGAATATAGTTTGAATAAGACCTAATTTTTTACCAGCAATGGCATCCACATCAAAGATCGTTCAATCGAAGGTTGATAAGGAGAAGGTAACACTAATCAAAAGCACAAAGTATGAATAACTAAACTATAAGCTGAATCTTGAGGTTGAATCATAGGTTGATGATAAGGGTGTATTTTCATCAATACTGCCTAGGGTTTTGTTAGTGAAAGATATCAAGTCTTGCATTCACTACAAGATCAGTTAAATTGGTGATTTTGAGCTGTAATCCACTTACCAAGAGCTATGAAAAGATGATAAATTGAAGGATGAGAACAAACATCTGGAAGTTTAAGGGTTAACTAATGCTCTCTATTTCCTGAAGGAATTCAAAACTAAGTGGATCAGGATAGTACTCAACTGAGAACACGAGGACAAAATGTGGTTGGATGAACTACTAAAGATCACCAAGGACGTTATTCACATGGTCACTGATTACCCTATATGTGACAAGGAAAAATCCCTAACGTAGCCACTAGATAATGAAATAGAGAAGTTGACTGGAGCTGAGTAGGATGACGGAGGTATGCGGATCAACACCATCGATGATCTAGAGATTAGATTTGGAGCATATGTGATTGCTTACAAGGTATTCCAATCTAGCAGACCGAACAGTGTTCCTTGTGGCACTATTGATATAGCATACAAAATTGTGAAGAATGGAATTCAACTTGACCTAGCCAAGTTGATGTTGAGGCAACTGGAAGAGAACATGCAAACAATCCAAGTTTCTAAATCCAACACCTACAACTTTGGATCCCCACTAGTATGTATATTTTTCTACTTGCAGAATTCATTTCCCTCAATCAGTGATGTACACTGGGATGTAAATAAACCAATTATCATGCAAATTGGTGAATACATAAAAATTTTAGGTCTAAACTTTGAGCCAATCATGGATGACTATTTTGGAAAATTCGAGGAAATAATGCACAAAAGAAGTAGAATACCTCCATAGTTGGTGGAGAAATATAAAGATGAAATTTGTTTCCTAGTGGACATAGACACCACTTTAATCAAGGTAGTTGAACCGAGGACTACATGGTTTCCACCGATGGGCTATAAACTTGACATTGACCGAGCTACTAGGTCAATAAAGGCACTTCTTGTAGAGCCTAAATATAAGAGTGCAACAACATTTGACACCTATGAGGAAGGAAAACAAAGAATAAAAATGGATTTTTTCAAAGTGAAAATTGGTAGAAAGACAAAGAAAATGATAGGCACACTAGAAAAAAAACTTGGAGAAGAAGCATAGAAGTTAGTTGAAGAGGCAATTGAGGAAAAAAAAGTGATTGGTAATAGTGAAGATAAGGAAGAGACTGAGTCAGACAATGAGGTACATGCAGAGCCAGTAAAGGAAATAAAAGGTAAGAAGAAATAGGTAGAGACTCCTACACAGGCAAGGATAAGGTTCTCTAGAGGTGTTTCCCCACCTCTAAAATGTGGAGTTAAAAAAATAACAAGGCCTACACCGGCCAAGACCTATCAGAAGAAAAGAGGTACCCGAGCTTCTACTGAGGTACCCAAGAAAAGAAGTAAATTGATAAGAAATAAGGATGATGTAGATTATGATGATGAGGATACTAGTCAATTTAAAGTAGTAGTAAATAAAGCACAATCTATTGATGAGATTGTAAAGGAGATAAAAGAGAAGGGGGGATTGGGTCACCCTAAAATAAATAGATATGTAAACATGAATACCGAGGATCAAGACAAATTGGAAGAGGCTATCATCATCATGATGATCAAATTCAAGATATTTCCAGTTGAATTTGCAAATTATATTCCCAAGGAATTTTTTGATAAAATCTCAACATGATGGACTTATGCTTTACACACTGAGAATAAAATGCAAGAGAGATCATTGATTTTGGCAATGCCAAATTTATCTATTCAAGAGATTGAAGAATTGATGAGATAATCTGCAAATATTTTTTTGATGAAAGGAAGAGCATTGAATATCTTACAAGGTAAACTTCAAGAAGTTGATGAGCAAAGCAAGGAGAAGTGGACTAAAATCTTGAAGTCCAAAATTGAAGCAAAGAAAATTGCACTTGTAGTTATTACAGAGAAGAGTGCAACAAGAAGAGGAAATGGTGTACTAACTGAAGATGTTGATGTTACCACACCAAGGCAAGTTGAAGAGAATATACACATCTCAGACACTGAGCAGCCAGAGGATGATACTTATGCTGAAGATTTTTATCTTGCTAGCTAAACTGCACAAGGATACTCCAGAGAAGTTACAAATAACTAGGGAAGAAGAAATATAGATTGAAGATATCACTAAAGGAGACCCTGGTGATGAATCTAAGGAAGATGAAGACATCACTACTGCTACCGAGAATAAATATGAAGAATAGACTAATGAGGTAACTAGAGCACAAATATCGAGTAACTTACATATCTTAGTACAAGCCATTAATATTTCTCCACGAAGCAAATTGAGGATACACTACCTGAGAAACCAATGGATACAACAAAAGACAAGGGTGAAGAAGGAGAAAAAAAGACTGAAAATACAGAGGTAGAAGTAAAAGAAAATCAAGATGAGACAAAAGTAGATGACTCTACTATAGGTACAAGGCCACAAGCCCTAGGACCTCACACCGAGGGAATTGTAAAGGGGTAGGAAAAATAAGAAAGTGTATCAAAAAAGAACCAAATGTCAAATCTAGAGCAAAAGGCTCTAGTTCCTTATGGTCAATCACTGACCTCCAACAAATAGGAAAAGAAGAAGAAGAAGAAACATGGTAAAGGTCTGGTCACACTTGATGAAGTAATAGAGATACTTGCATGTGACCCTAGAACTTTGGACCCCGAAGCTCTTAGAAGGTATGGAGAACTCTGCACTAGAAAAGTAGCTTAGGAGAACTTGAGGCAAGAAAGAAAACATAAATAGGTGCTAGAGGATGTCAGACAAATATTGATGCAAGTTTTACTTGATGTCAATGTTGATGAGTATACTCTCATCATTGACCAACTTTCCATCCTTACCGAGAATAGAAACTCTCCCACTACTGATGCAAAAAATAAAATTGAAGAAAGAGCCAAATCAAATATTCGGTACAAAATAACAGAGAAGATTAGCCAAGTAGTGGCCATCCAAAAAGTAAAGTTATCTAAGACTGTAAGTGAAATTGAAGGACTTATTAAGAAGATACTCACTATTTTGAAGAATCTTTTCACTACAAATTCATTTACTACAGAGATACATGAAAAATTGAAGAAGCTAGATGAAGATCTATAGAAGAATGTTGAAAGCTTGATCACAGAATCCCATGTATTCAAACTACATTATGCAAAGGTCAAATGTATACATGGCTTAAGAAATGAATTAATAAGAGAAGAGGATAAGATAAAAGATCAAACAACTAAGCTAGAGGATGATTTGTTACCACACATAGAGGTGATGTAATGACATGTAAAGAAGGAAAATTATTTAGTTGCCACCCCTGAGTTATCAGTGGTAGATCACATTTTTAACATGCATGTCCAGGTATGTCTAAAGCATATTGCACTTGAGAGTCTAAAAGAGGAATGGGAAAACCTCTTGGCCATCTTGAAGAAAACCCATCAGAACATTTTTTACAAGTTGTAAGTATATACATTTTTGGCATTATTGTCAAAAAGGGGGGAAAACTATATGTATATAGTATGTATATTGAGGCATATAGACAAGGGGAGTCCACAAATTTTGAAGTATACACATTTTTGAATTTTGGATAATTTTTTGAATATGGCATACATATGTGTTTTTTTCACTAATGCCAAAGGGGGAGAATGTTACACATAACTACATTATCAGTTGTCATTAGTGTCACACATATAGTCATTAAAGGAAGCAAATAGACTAGTCGGTCAACACACTAAGTATAATAACCAAATAGAGAACAAGGTAGAATTATAGGTTAACAACGTAGAGTCTTGATTGAGCACATACATCGAGATAGATGATTACCGAGCACTAAGTATAGTTATAACCAAGCATTCATATTTACTAAGAATTAGTATTTTACAAAAACATGAATGAAGTATATACCGAGTAATACAGGAATGACATAGAAGTATAGAATGGCACAAAATAAAATGCAAGTGGTTTATACAAAGATAGAAAATGGTTTACATAAATTTAGGTAAAGACTTATTGGACATGTAACTATTAAATGGTGATGATCCCTTTGTAGTATTGATTTAGGTCATTCATATGGATTGTAGATCTAAGGTTTTCTAGATGATTCCATAACCGTAATTAAGTCAAATTTTATGATATAAAAAATTTCAAGATGTCAGTTGAAGAGACATAACACATGAGAATTAGTTTCCTACAGGAGACATATGATGATCAGATAGGGTTGTGATGTTAAGGTTTTGACAAAGCATTCAAGGATTATATCCAAAATCACACCAAAGGCTACCGAGTAGTATACTGAGAAGATATATATCACAATAAGGTGATATCAATTAAGTACTAAGAAGATCTAAAATTCAACAAAGTTACTTGCTACATCTAGATCAATTTACTGTTACTTTCTAACAACTATGGCAGACTAAATCTCTTAACACAGTAGACCTAACAAGTCTTTTGTAAATCTATTAACTGAGTGCACACTTAAGAGTGTTTCTTAAATCCTCTAACAAGGTAGATTTTAACAGATCTTAATTTTTACTCCTAATAGGGTAAGACCATCAGAAGTGATCAACATTGTAAGCCCTAGCAAGAAAACTTTATTATTGCAGTAGTGAATATTTGTGGGTGTCATCCCCACCATAGTTTTTACCTTGTAACAAGGGTTTCTACGATACCAAAATACATGTTTCAAGTGTATGAATTTTGATGAATGTTTACTTATTAGATTAGAAATGATTTCTTATTTTAGTTATGTTAAGAATGATTGGAAATGTTAATATGACACTCAGTTAATGAAAGAGATTATCTCAAGGATAAAGAACAAAAAAATTTTAGGGTTACTGATTCACCCCTCCCATCTTAGTAACTCACCTTTCCATAGTCCCAACACACACTAAATTCAGAGTTAGTAGATCCCTTGTGTGCTCTCTTTATTCAAGTATTTCATTTCCCTTGGTTTGTCCTGTTAGTATTTTTTCTAGCATTAATTTTCATTGATGTCAAAATCTCCATACCGACACTTTTTGTTAGGAATAATAGTCCACCAATACAAATGAGAGGGGGGGAATCAATTGTATGACAAATTATTAAACTTTAAACTTTGAATAGAAACAATATCAAATCAAATGAACACAATGAATGCCAACACAATAACACAATATTTGTTGTCAAGGAAACCTTGTTAAAGGTAAAACCCGGTAGGAATTAACACCCACTAATGATGTATTGAGAGTATAGTATCCTTGTTAGAAGATCTAGCCCTGTTAGGAGCTAATTAAAACATTACAGTACATAGTCCTTGTTAGAGGATAGACCTTGTTGGGATTCAAGAAAAACCAGTCTCACTGCCCAAAGAAGGTTATGTCCACCTTTAAAACTCATTGTTCACAACACAAATGTATGTAAAGAGATATACAATCTTTGAACTATCCAATAGCAATTGTCTTTTCTTAATTAGTTCCAATGAAGTATATAATTTATCCTCTACTCTACATCTAGCAGACACAAACTCACAGCTTCCACAATTCTCTTTTACATCACATCCATTCTGCCACATCTTTTCAAAAGAAAAAATCTTACATATATACTCTTATTACAAAATAAATGATTAGGTCAGCCAACTAGGCTTTCCTAATATACAAATGATTACATAAATCCTTTCTAAGATACATACAATATCTAAAACAAGTATACAACAATTATAATTCAATAATTAAGGACCGACATCCATATTGCATGTTTTCTATTGATGCTACACGCTACAACTCTCAAGTCAGCTTCTAAACAGGTCTTCTCCAGAACATACACCACAATTGATGTCATCCCACTTTCCATACCTTGCTAGGATCAGAAAACATTCTTTAGTGCACTATATTTCATCCCTTAATCTTCCATACATTGAATCCTCATCACTTATATGATATACCCAAAACTCAGAGACTTACTCTGTCAGCTTCCATTGTCACTATCCAATAACCAGTCTTCACTAACTCTTATGTAACTCAGCCAATATAAAATCTTATATATAAGATCACAACACCTTCCTGTACACACAACTAACTTTGCACATTCTGAAACATCTATACAGTATCTATACACTATAATAACCAACATGTTCTCTTCATAGAAACATATGTTGACATCTATGACAAAACACAAATGGCGACATCAATAATTCCAACATCACGCAATGTAGTTATTAAACATATTAAATGTATCCAAAAATCTCCTCAATGCATTAGCAACATCCAACAATCTCCCCCTTTGGCATTGATGGAAACATATGGAAAGATCCATCAACCCAAAAGTATTCTCTCAGTACCTTTACCACATAGTCTCTTTCTTGTAGGATTTTCACATAGTCTCTTTCTCCCTTTGACAACAATGGAAAAGGGTTCCATAAGTCATCAACTATCTTCAACAACTCTCTTCAATGATCACTCCCCCTAAGGATTAGATCTATACATCAAGTCCATAATATGATAAGGCTTTGAAAACCTCTAGACTGATGCATCCCTACATCATTTAATTCTCACTAGGAGGGGCCTACACCCCAAGCATACCTCTGAGATACTCAAAGGCATCTTTTGGCAATAGCTTTGTAAAGATGTCTACTATCTTTTATTTTGTGCTAATGTATTCCAACCTTATTTCCTTCTTTGCTACCATATCTCTCAAGAAGTGATAATTAATGGAAATATGCTTAGTTTTAGAGTGCATCAAAGGATTCTTTAACATTTTTATTGTGCTGGTGCTATCATAATGGATAACCATTGTTTCAACAAAATTTATTCCAATATCTTTCAGCATTTGTTTCATCCAAACAATTTGAGTGCAGTTAATAGCAGTAGAAACATACTCAGATTTGGCAATAGATTGACCTATACAATCTTGTTGTTTACTTTACCATGAAACTAAATTTTTCCCAAGGAAAAATGCACCTCCACTAGTACTCTTCATGTCATCAATATTCCCTGCCCAATCAGCATCAGTATAAGCATGTAGTTCAAAGTCATCATTTCTATCATACCATAAGCCATATTCCATTGTTCCTTTCAGATATCTAAATATCCTTTTCATAGCATCTAGGTGTGTCTCTTTAGGTTCTACCTGATATCTAGCCACAATTCCAACAACATTAGCAATATCCGGTCTGGTGTGAGTTAGATATTGTAATCCACCAGCCATTGATTTGTTGCATGATAGATTATTAAACTTTAAATTTTGAATAGAAGCAATATCAAATCAAATGAACACAATGAATGCCAACACAATAACACAATATTTTTACTCAAGGAAACCATGTTAAAGGTATGCAATGAAAATATGGATCTATTTTCTGCAAATAAAAAATACCAAACAGTCACATTAGATGTTAGTAATTTTAAATGCAACAAAATAAGCAACTTTCATTACAACCTCTGATGAGCTAAAACAATGGCACCCAAAGCCTTGTTTGATTTTCTCTTCGAGATTATTGTGGGTATGCTCTCCCAACACAAATGAAATGCAATACTATGGGATGTAAGCTAGATGATGGTGAAGGGATTGATAACAAGTATGAGGAACTTGCCCCAAGCTTCACAAATGATAAAGATTTAAAATTGATGCAAGATTGATTCAAGACTATAATAAAGCAAATAAGATTAATATTGAAGATGAATGCAACAAGATTAAGAAACTATGCTAAAGATGCAACAAGATTTAGATTATAAATAAGATTAGAATGCAAAGAAAAGAACTAGAACTAGAATGATTAAGAATGAGCTAGAAGATGCAAGAGGTAAGAGATTAAGAAGAATAAGAACTTACACCTAAAATGAGGAGTGAGGCCTCATTTTATAGAAAATGGAAAGAATTGGATGGTGGAGATTAAGAGGCAAAAGAATGGATGGATAGGATTAAGAGACAAAAGAGTAGTGGCTAAGATGAAGAGGCAAAAGAAATGAGTGGATAGGATTAAGAGGCAAAAGGATGTTAGGTAGGATTTGAAAAAGATGAAGTGGCAAAAGTCAAACTTCATTTTGAGAGGGAAAAAGGGATTTGAAAATGATTGGTAGAGAAAAGAGATGGGTAGGTGGCCACCTTGGAAAAGGTGATTGTGCACATGTTTAGAGGTAATCCACATTTTAATTAAGATTAGAGGAATATTAGCAAAATGGTAAGCATAGGAAAAAGGTAAAAGAAATTAAATTAAAATAAATTTTAATTTAATCATGGTTTAGAAGAACTTTAGGCTAGTGTAGGAATAAAATAAATAAAATTTATTTTATATAGAGAAATGAAGGGATAATATATTAAAATGAATTCAATATATTATAGTATTTAAATAAAATTTAAATACAAAGGGAAAATGAATTTATTTAATTAAAGTAATTTTAATTAAATAAATAGAAGAATATAAAAATTATAGTCAATTAATAAAATTAACCATAATGTTAAGGGAAAATATTAATAAAAATTAACATTAGTGTGAAAGGATAATTTTAGGTGTCTACATTTTGCCCATCTTTGATGCGCTGTCAAAATCAGAATCGTGTCAAAGAAGAAGAATATGAGATTCCCCAGGAGTCATGCCTAAGAGACAATGGGAAGAGGATGACGATAGTGCCCCTTCAAGAAAATTGAGCAAAAAAATAATTTTGACAATTTTCTTGAAAAGAAAGGGTGAGGATAGAGGAAGTGAATAAAAGAAGGCCTCGAATTCAAAATGAACCTAAATGTAGACTATCATTGTGTCAACATGGGAGAGCATATACTATTTTTATATTGTTCTTGACATTATGCACCAAGGTATGAGGAACCAAGATGACCATGTGCCAAGTACGTGATAAAAAAGGTCAAATACAGCCATATGCCTTAAGATGCCATGATATGGAAGACCATGATGTCTTTGTGACAATAGGATGCAACGACCATGATAGATGCAAAAAATACTAATACATACAAGCAAAAAGCAAGAATGCACAACAAACTAAAAGAAAACCAACATATTTCCCCTTGTCAAGATGAAAACCAATTGATTGACTAATTGAGTGATTGTGAGGGCAGGGCCTCAAAGATTGGGAAGGATACATCCCATAATGATGATTGGATTTGAAATTGATCAATTGATTATCAAATGATTTGGTTTAAGATGATGGCTTGATTAAAGATGAACGTGCTAGATTGCAAGATTGGAGTGCATGGATTAGTATTGATTGCACTTGGTTGGACTGACTTGGGATCTTTTTTATTAGAGGGATTTTATGATTTTTTTGGATTTTTTTCAGGAACATATATCAATTTTTTTTTAAATTTTTTTTGGATCATTTTATATTGTTTTGGATTTTTGAATTTTTAAATTTATTTGGATGAGAGGATTGGATAGAATGGGATTGGAAGAGAAGATGATTGGATAAGATGAGATTGACAATCATGGAAGGGGAATAAATGGATTGGATTAGAAGATAAGTAGATTTGATAGACAAGATGGTTTGAATAAGATGAAATGATGATGAAGGGATTGGATAGGATGGAATAGAAAAAATAATAAGTGGATTGAGACCAATGACAAGGGATAACCAAAGAATGATAGAGGATGGAAAGATGGAAGGATCGAGACTAAGGATGTATGAAATGGAAAGATGGTGTGCAAGGGACACATGAAGGAGATAAAGGTTTGTGTTGTCCAAAGCATGCAAGGATATTTTCTTTGTATTTTAGTTCCTCTAGTCTTTTAAGCAAGAGAAAGGACATGAAAGCGAAATGGATTTGGATAAGGGATATGAGATGGAGCGTATGAAGAGGATAGGGGATAATGATATGGAGGATAGATGTAATTAGATAATAGATAATGGATGGAGGAAATGTATAGGACAATCAAGATCAAGGACATGGGAAGGTGTATGGACTCAAATAGTATCATGAATGATGGAATAAGGGAATGAATATAAAAATGACTACAAGATGGAGGATAGGGATGTCAAGATCAAATATGTGAAAATGAATGGAATTGTGCAGGAAAATGGATGGGTAAGGAGTAAGGGTTATGGAAGGTACATAAGGATAGAGGGGATGCATAAGATAGTCAAGACCAAAGATGGGGAAGGAAATGATAATGAACTTAGATAGTAAAATGGATGGTGGATAGGGAAGGTGGAAGATATTTATGGTAGCATTGTATGGATGGAGCTTGCCCCCAAGTATAGAGGTCAAGGGGATGAGGATAAATGAATGGAAAATATATGATAGGAAGATAAGAGGGAAGATATTATGGATGGATAGTGAGAAGGAATTGCCCCCAAGTGTGAAGAGAAAATAGAGGGAGGAATTACACATGATGCTTGTTTGCCAAGTTTTTATCATGGTACTTGCCCAAGGCGCCTAATTACCAAGTTTTCGCCATTGGACGAATTGTTTTTTTCTTCTTTTTTTTTAACCTTTTTTTTTGGAGGAATTCAAGCCTGATGCTCTTTGGATAATGTTCCTTTAGAAATATATTCTATGATTAGCCAAGGCTATTGAAAGGTAAGCTCAAAGACACAAATAATGGTGATGGTAGGGGAAATATATGCAGGATAAGGTAGAATATGGCTATGTATTTATGTGTAAGATGGGGTAACATGGAATGAGAGGATATGATATGGAAGGATAGGGAGTAGATATAGGAGTTGGATATTGGATAGGATATTGAAAGGTTTGTGTGGGAGTAGGTGGAAATGATGGAAAGATCAACATTGACACACACCTTGAAGGGTAGTGGATAGATGAAGGGAGAATGAATTGGCTAGCGTGAGGTTTTGATGTAGGAAGTGATGTGGATTTTGGGACACAAGGAACCAAAATAGATGGAGGAGAGAATGGAAGATATTTGGAAGAATACGAAATGGAAGTCTTTGGAAGCTTGAATGTCAACTTTGATTTTTCTTTTATATTCCAGTCTTTTAAGAGAGATTTGGGAATCCATACAGCTTTTTATTTTTCTTTACATTTATGTGCTTTTGATCATAATTCTTCCATGATGGATTTAGGAACCCATATTTTCTTTGATTTTATTTTTTTCTTAGAGGACACTTGTGGTCTCTTGAGTATTTCCATTTTCTTTGTAGTCACATGTCAATTAGATAGGACATGGTGATCTTGATATGTAAGTGGATTCTTGTACTTCTGATTTTTATGTTGTGCATCCAAATTGCTTCCAAAAGACTTGGGAATTGTGGATGAATGAAGCTCATATAATGGGTTTTGATGGATGGATGGATATAAATCTCTCAAGGATGCATGTCTTTGTTCATCTTGAGGTATGGTGAAAGAAATAAATGATGAGCTAGGAGTGATAGGTATAGTGGATGGAGGAACATAAGGACCTAAAATGGATGGAAGTGATGAAGGGTTTAGTGTTGGGATATAAGGGCCCAAAATTGACAAAGGGGATGAAGGATTTCCTTTAGGGATATAGGGACCCAATATGGATTTGGAGGATAACAAAGGATTATGTTTACATTTGAATGGAGGTATATAATGTGTAGGAGGGATATGAGCATCTGTAGAGTGATCGATATCGGAAAGGCTATCAAGTGTAGGGTTTCTTTGGTCCTTGAGAAGCTCCTTAATAGGAATAATAAGAGCTTGAGGAGGATTAGAATCTTGTGAAGGATTAGGATCTTGTGATGGAGGATCAAGAAGAAGTGTAAGATCTTGTGGAGGATTAGGATTAGGAGGTGAATTAGGGGGAATAATTGGACCTTGAGAGGGATTTGAATCATGACATAGAGATGAAGGGGTACTTTGTTATTGACTTTTAGGAGGATTATGTGGTGGAGTGGAAGGGATGGTAAGATCTTGAGATGGAAGGATATCATGGAATGGAGTGGAGGGAATGCCTTGATCTTGATTAGGAATGGAATCATGAGGTGGATCAAGAGGGATAGGTGGATTTTGCAAAATAAGGGGATCAAGGAGTGAAGGAATGATTGGATCTAGAGGATGAGAGGAATCTTTGTTAGCATGCTTTGGGACAATGTCTTGATATGTGTGGACTTGTGAGGGTGATGTGGTGGAGGGGTTTGGATCTTCAACTGCAATCTCTCCTTTTTCAATGAGGTCTTGGACAAAGTTTTTAAACTTTAAGCACTTCTTGATATCATGACCCTTGATGCGATGATAATCACAATATTCATTTTCCTTATACCAAGTAGGTTTTTCTTGACTCTCATCAAAGGGAATATCTTTCAGAAAAACCATCATGTTTTGGTCAACAAGTAGATGGAAAATGACATCAAGAGGGTCCACAAGGGGAGTGTATTGTCTAGCTTTGGGTGATTGTGAAGCTTTGGAGGATAGGAATGATGTGGGTTTAGGTGGATTAGGATTGTGTGGAGGTTGAGTCTTAGATGGAGAATTTGGGTTTGATGGTGGATGAGGATTATGGATTTGGAGAAAGTGGGGAGGAAACGTGTCTTCAAATACAATTTTTTTCTTTTGACCCACATTTTGTAAGTTAAGGATAATGTTTTTAAGCTCTTCAATTTCTTGGGAAAGGTTAAGCATGTGAGAGGCATCATCTAGGTGATGGAGGGAATCTATTAGAATAATTGAGAGGGGGGTGAATCAGTTAATCAATGTCCCAATACAAAATGTATAATCCAAAAACAAATACTTCAATTTATGCAGCTAGATAACTTAAAATACTTTTATTGTCTGTGCATTTACTGATTACCAGTCTAAAACTTATGATAGTTATCGATCAAATCAAATATGAAATATGTAAATATGACATCAAAACAAACATCAAAATCAACACATAACACAAGAGATTTAATGTGGAAACCCTGTGAAGGGAAAAACCACCTGGGACCGGCAACCCAAAATATTCACTCTTCTAAAGTGAGGTCGGTCAAGACCCAACCCTGTTAAAGGTTACAAACACACTGTTAGGTGTGACCTTATTAGAGGATTTAAGACCAACCATTATCATCCAACCAGCAGTCACTCTAGGGTTGACAGGTTAACAATGCTCATTCTATGAATGATACATAATAAGACTTTCTTAGTCCACTCAGTTAAGCGATTTGACTGTGTATAATGGTTAAATATGTAACAGTAGGTGATCTGACTTAATACAACTTCAATTGAAAATTACAGATCAATGTTCAGCTCATACAAATCTTTCTTATCAATGTAACATTTCTGATTCAACAATATATCAACTTACTGTCTGTTGGTAATCACTCTCTATTTCTTGGTAATGCTCTACAGTAGGGTTCTCCTTAACCAGTATGATCAGAATGCATGAAAACTTGTTCACGTGATGATTCTATAGTTTCCTTCTCTTCCGGCATCACACTCATTGTGACATCTTTAGTCTCTTATATAGACATGTAAACCATTTTCTTCTGCTCCATTAGATTTTTTAGCTAAATCATATTCATTGATTTTTCCTCTTAAACATACCTCAACACTTGTGTTAATAACACATTTGATTCTCATCCTTTAGACCTTTCTTGAATTTTGTCAGTCGTCGATCTGTGTAACAAACTTTATCTGTTACCTCAAATTCATACACTTTCCAACTCATCAATCTTATCGGCTAAACTAATCATTTAGTTCATTCTATTCTTCTAGGTTAACAAAGAAATGTGTCGGTGAACACAAGCTTGGTTAACACTGTGCTTGGTATACACTACACTCCGTCAGTGTATACTAAAATGCTTCATCAACCGACAACACTACTTTGTGTCTTTCAGCTCTTTTCCTCATCATAGATGAATGAAACATAATCAAGTCAATAACATAAAGTCATTGACTCATCAACAAGTTACTCAATATATTCCTTAGCCTCATCTATCATATCCATATTCCTCATGTAGATATTTTTTTTCTTCATCTCTTTCACTCCTTTTCCATGGATGTATCAATATAGTAACTTACAAGATAAGTTTTGTCAAACTTAGTTGACATCAATGACAGCATAATACTGATTTAATCATATTACATATCTAATTAATCTGCTTGGTGATCTTCAAATCATAGATCCTTCAATCAGGTTCTAAATCAGTTGTAGTTCATCAATCTCTCCCTTTGGCATTGATGGCAACTCAAGAAATATGAAATATACCATACACATACAAAACATGTATTCTACAACTCTATGAACAAATGTTGTGCAAGCTCTCCCCTAGCTTAATATGTTTAATCACTACGTTACTCAACAGCATTACAAATTACAGCTTTGCCATTCTCCAAATATGATCTTTTTAGCTCTCGAATTCCTTTTTTCTATTCTCAGTAACTGATCTTCAATGCTCTCCCTTTCTTCAATTTGTCTCTCCCTCAAATAGTTCTCATCGGTGCATATTGTTATATTGTTTCATATGTTTCATATTGTTTATCTCTCCCTTTGACAACAATTCCAAAGAAACAAATAAACAAATAGCTCTTTAGTAGCCAAGTAACTCTTTGTTGTCCCGTGCATACTCTATATCTCTGTATACTGATATGCCAATCTGTTCCAGTACCTTTCATAGCTTTAGACATGATCCAAAGTGTGAACTATGCTACATCAAGATGTATGATCTTCTGATAAGATTAGGCTAATGCAACATCTGAATCACCTTAGTGATTGGTAGACAAGGGACGAAACCCAAGTCTAGTCCTCAAATACTCAAATGTGTCTTTCGGTAGAGCTTTTGTAAATATATCTGCAAGTTGTTCTTTTGATGTAACAAACTCTAGCTTAACTTGCTTCTCCTGTACTTTTTCTCTCAAGTAGTGATACTTTATTGATATATGATTTGTCTTAGAATGCATCATAGGATTCTTTGAAATGTTTATTGCACTGGTGTTATCACATTATATAATCACCAGCTCAGTGATTATCTCATTCATGCCTTCCAAAACTTGTTTAATATATGAAATGTTTGAACAGTTCGTAGTAGCAGCAACATACTCTGCTTTGGCTATAAACAGAGAAATGCAAGCCTGCTTCTTACTTGTCCAGGTAACAAGTCTTTCACCAAAGAAGAATGCTCCTCTGGTGGTGCTTTTTCTATCATCCACATTTCCAGCCCAATCAGCGTCAGTATAGAGTCTGAGTTCAAATTTGCCTTCCTTAGGATACCACAGTCCATAGTCCTCTATTTTATTCAGGTATCTTAAGATTCTTTTAGTAGAAATCATGTGTAATTCTCTAGGATTAGTAGAAAATCTAGCAACTATTCCCACAACATGTGCTATATCTGGTCTACTATGAACTACATACATTAGCTTACCAATCATTGATCGGTACACTGTCTGGTTTACCTCTATAGTTTCATCTTCATTAGTTATTTTACATCTAGTAGCTATCAGTGTTCCCATAGGTTTAGCATCTTCCATGTCAAATGTTTTCAATACTTCTTTTATGTATTTAGACTGTGTGATATGAATATCCCATCACTTTGCTAAATCACTTGTAGTCCAAGAAAGAACTTAATCTCTTTGAACATAGACATTTCAAACTCATTCCTCATATCATCAGCAAAGGTTTTACATATTTGATCTTGACCTCCAAATATGATATCATCCACAAATATCTCAGCAATAAGAATTGTATCATCAGTATCTACTTTCATATATAGATTTTTGTTCTCACTTGTTCTTACAAATCCTATACTTAACAAATAAGTATGCAGCCTCTCATACCAAGCTTTCAGTGCTTGCTTCAAACCATATAAAGATTTATGTAATCTACATACCATATATTTCTTTTCTGGATCAACAAACCCTTTATGTTGTTCTATGTAGACTTCTTCTTCGAGTATTCCATTCAGAAATGTTGACTTGACATCCATTTGATATACTTTGAATTTATTGTGTGCAGCATATGCAAGTAGCATTCTAACTCCTTCCAATCTAGAAATAGGTGCAAAGGTTTCACCATAGTCTATGCCTTCCTCCTGTGCATATCCTTTGCATACCAATCTAGCTTTATTTATGATTACTTCTCCATTCTCATTCTACTTGTTCCTGAATATCCACTTAGTACCAATAACATTCTTATCTTTAGATCAAGGTACTAAGGTCCAGGTTTTGTTCTATTTGTTCTATTTCTTCCTTCATTGCATTAACCCATTCATCATTCTCTAATCCAACTTTTACATTTTTAGGCTCATAATCACAAATTAGACATGTACCTTGTCTTGCTTTGCTCCTTGTTTGCATGCCAGCTTGCTTGTCTCCAATGATTTGTGATTGAGGATGGTGTCTTCTAACAAAACTCACCAGTATCCTATCTCTCCTTTCCTATTCACCTTGTGCAAGTTCATTTGATTTCTTAGTATGGCCATCCTTCTCATTGGTTTCTCTTTCCTGTTGTTCAGTATTATTTTTCTGCTGACCGTTTAACACAGACTATGACTTCGGTAAATACTCTGGTTGTTCAATGTAAGTGAATCTACCATAGTCTTCCAGTTCCTTTTTACTTTCCTCTATGTTCTTTTCATCAAACTCATCAACTCGGATGTTAGTGCTTTCAATCATTTTATTAGTAGTTTTATTCAGACACTTATATGCTTTTCTTTTACTGCAATATCCTAGAAATATCCCTTCATCACCTTTTGAGTTGAATTTTCCATTTCTCTCATCTTTCAAAATAAAACATTTGCTTCCAAAAATTTTGAAATAACTTACAATAGGTTTGTGTCCAAACCACAAATCATAGGGTGTCTTGTTGGTGTCCTTCTTCAGTTGAACTCAGTTAAGCACATAAATTGTTGTACTAACAGCTTCCCTCTAGTATGTTTGAGTAACATTCTTTTGCAACATCAATGTCCTAGCACAATCAACTATTGACCTATTCCTTCTTTCAACAATGTCATTTTGTTGAGGTGTCCTCAGTGTAGAGACCTATCTTTTAATACCATGCTCATTATAGAAATTAGTAAATTCATCAGAGATAAATTCACCTCCTCTATCAGATCTTAGGCATTTCAATTCCTTACCAATCTCTTTTTCTACCTTAGCTTTATACCACTTAAACATCTTAAATGCTTCAAATTTTTCTTTTAAAAACATAACAGTCATCAATCTAGTATAGTCATCAACAAAAGGAATAAAGTACCTATCACCATAATAACTCTGAGTTCTCATAGGACCACACAGGTCAGTATGAACCAACTCAAGTATCTTCTTTGTTGAATAATCCTTACTTTTGAAACTAGATTTAGTCATCTTACCCTTTTGGCATTCATGACACATAACATCATCCGGTTTTGACAAGTTAGGCAGCCCTCTAACTCTTTTCCTTTTACTGATCTTAATCATGTTATCAAAGTTCACATGGCATAACCTTTTATGCCACAACCAAGCATCTTCATTTTTCATCATCAAGAAAGAAGACTCATCAGTATCAAGATAAAATAGATTACCTCTTGATTGTGCTCCAGTCCCAACTAGTCTTCCTCCATCATCAAATATTTTCACTTTCTTTCTCTCAAACGCAACTCAGTGTCTTGAATTATTCAGTTGTGCCACACTTAACAAGTTATAGTTTAGTCCATCTACCCAATAAGCATTATCACATTTGATCATATCATTTATCATTAAGGTTCCTTTACCTCTTACCATATAGGGTGTGTAATTAACCATCTTAACTGACCCTCCATTGCATTCTTCAAGTACATCAAACTTCTCCTCATCACTAGTCATGTGATGTGTACAGCCACTATCTATGATCCATGTATTATTTTTGTTAACTTTAGAGATCAGTGTTGTTTCCTCATGTTTTTCTTCTTCTTCCTCCGAGTCATCTTTCATAGCAACAAATACAACTTCTACATCATCATTAGAATCAAATTTAGATTCATTATCTTTAGCTATGAAACATACCTTTTTCCCTTTTCCATTGTTGTCTCGGTTATCTTTGTTGTGTCAGTAACCTTTGTTGAATCTTCTCCCATAGCTTTCTTCAAATCGATCTTTGGTTCTATCATCATCTTTCTTATGTGGACATCTAGAAATGATGTGGCCAACCTCTTTACAATTAAAGCATGCCAAAGGTTGCTTACCTCTATACCTTCCTTTACCTTTGGGTAATCTTCTAGCCATAAGAGCTTCAAGTTCATCAAGCTCATCATTGGTATTACTGTCACTATCATTTTCATTATTCCTGCTAGACTTGCTAATCTTTAGAGAAGACATGAAAGTGGACTCAACAAATGGTACAACACTATTATCAAAGTTATTTAACTTGAAGGCTATAAGTTTACCAATCAGATTGTCAAGTGTAAGTACATTAGCAGATGCAAACCTTGTCTCATGAATAGCAGATATTCTAATTGTGTAAACCAATAGTAAGGTTATGAGTACTTTACTTACAACTGTTTCTTCACTAATGACTCCATCAGATTCTCTAATAGCATGTACTACCTCTTTTAGTCTATTTGTGTATTGCACTATATTCTCACCTTCTTTTTGTACACTCAAAATGTGCACTTCTCTAAGTCATTACTTCTAAGAGAATCCATGGATTGGGAATCTTGAGAAAGTGACCTAGAGCTCCCTAGGCATGGAGTCACAAGGATATTAAGAATGCTCTTAGCTAGAGCTATTAAGCCTATAACCTTGCTAGTAAACTACACAATGGGAGATTCAAAGAGACAAGGGAAAGAATGCCAATATCTTCAAGAATCAAGATGAAAATGCAATGCAATGCTATGCTATAAATGAAGATGCAAGAATGCAACTAAGCTATGAAAATGAAAGTATTACAAGCCTTACTAATTAAGCTATGTGAGATAAGCTAGAACTTGAAAGGAAATCTAAGCTAAGAAAGCATAAACATGAAGCTATGATGCAAGAATGAAAGCTAAATGCAACAAGATCTCCAAAGCTCCAAAGTCAACAAGAAATCCTGCAGCATAAGATTAGTATTCAAAAGTGGATGCTAGAATGAAAAGAGAGCTCTTCTTTTATAAGAAATGAGAATCAATGGATGATGGAGATTAAGACGTAAAAGATTTAATCAAGGGTGGAGTTTGAAAAAGAGATTAATCCATGTGCACAAGTCTCCTCCAATGAGAAAGAAGTGTTGACTTTTGAGCCTCGTGTGAGACAAAAAGGCCTTTTCTCCTTTTTATATAATAAGAATAATGCTTTGTTTGTGCAACTTAGGATAAGAGGAAAGTGGGGACTTTTTATTTAATAAAAGGGGAGGGAATTCCTTTTAAATAAATAAAGAATTAGGATAAAATGGTTATCCCATAGAATAAAATCAAATAAATGATAGAATTAGGATTTGATCAAGGAAATTGATTTAATTTTGAAAATATTGATTTAAAAATATTGATTCAAGAAATTGATAAATTGGTTCCATCATTTGATAAACTAAAGAATGGGGCCCAAAGTCTAGGAAACCATTTTAGGGTGCATACAATTTCATCTTCATATCATCAAATTTGCCTCTTAGGCTCTTTGCTCTAGCTCTTTTAACATGCACATCTCCACTATAAACTTGAGAAATTTTATCCCACATGGCTTTTGCAGTAGTGCAACTTTTGATATCTTCAAATTCAGCATCAGTGCAGGCAGCAATAAGTTCCATCATAGTAACATTGTGTTCATGCCTATCTTTCAATTAATCAAGTGTCAGGGGACCTGGTGTCGGTTCTATATAACCATTCTCCATCAATTCTAGTGTAGCATTCCCAATTTCGGATATGTGCAACTTCATTCGGCTCTTCCATACTACGAAATTCTCTTTGTTCAGCTTTGGCACTTCCCTCTTATATATTTTTAGATCTTTTTACTCAAGTCCTTAAAACTCTGTTCAACACAACCAATGCTCTGATACCAATTGTTAAAATAACTGAGAGGGGGGTGAATCAGTTAATCAATGTACCAATACAAAATATATAATCCAAAAACAAATACTTCAATTTCTGTAGCTCGGTAAATTAAAATACTTTTACTGTCTGTGCATTTACCGATTACCAGTCTAAAACTTTTGACAGTTATCGATCAAATCAAATATGCAATATGTAAATATGACATCAAAACAAACATCACAATCAACACATAACACAAGAGATTTAACGTGGAAACCCTATGAAGGTAAAAACCACCTGGGACTGGTAACCCAAAATATTCACTCTTCTAAAGTGAGGTCGGTCAAGACCCAACCCTGTTATAGGTTACAAACACACTATTAGGTGTGACCTTGTTAGAGGATTTAAGACCAACCATTATCGTCCAACCAGCAGTCATTCTGGGGTTGACAGGATAACAATGCTCATTCTATGAATGATACATAATAAGACTCTCTTAGTCCACTCGGTTAAGAGATTTGACTGTGTACAATGGTTAAATATGTAACTAATGAAGGGTGCTCCCCTTAATACCACAAACACATAACAAAAATAGAGAAACAACAACAATATGCAAGAACAGAAAATGGGCTTCTTATTATCTTCACAAATGTGGAATTACAAACTTTCAGAATTACAATATGCAAAGCCACATGGTCATTCCCTTACAATATTATGTAGGACAAAACCTCAAATCAATATCCAGATCTACTACCCAGAACTACCCTAGACAACACTACGAGCCTTCTTTATATAGGCAATTTCCACCACCTGAGAAGGTTCTAGAAATTTAGCCCTTAAGGCCGACTATACATAGAATTATTTTATTTTCACAATTTTTACAATAGGGTCGGCTCAAAAGAAATACAAAATATGCTTTTAGGTAGCCCAACTTCTGGAGGTCATAAATTCTTAACCATAGCTCTATTTTTCTATTGTAACCACTTTTCAAAAATGCCATGACGAGATCTACAGTGCTTGACATTTGCAAGCACCAATCAGCTAGGGGTCGATCATGATCCGGGGCCTCTAAGGAATTCAAAATTGACCTGAAAGATTTTGTACCCAAAAACCTCAATAAATTCACCAATACTGAAGATGTGGCAATAAAACTCAACTGGTAGGCTGAAATGACTAGGATGAACCTCCAACTGTGAAATCAGAACATTCTGAGATCATATGACCAACTTACTAAAAATAGTAAGTTTCCAAAAATAGCAGCTCTACACAAGATAGCCCTTATTGAAAAGAAACCAAAAATATTTTAGTGTGATGCAAGATTGCTCTTACACCCAAGATGCTCCTACATTAGTAACAGTAGGTGATCTGACTTAATACAACTTCAATTGCAAATTACAGATCAATGTTCAGCTCATACAAATCTTTCTAATCAATGAAACATTTATGATTCAACAATATATCAACTTACTATCTATTAGTAATCACTCTCTATCGCTCGGTAATGCTCTAAGGTAGGGTTCTCCTTAACCAATATGATCAGAATGCATGAAAACTTGTTCATGCAATGATTTTGCAGTTTCCTTCTCTTCCGGCATCACACTCATTGTGACATCTTCAATCTCTTATATAGACATGTAAACTATTTTCTTCTGCTCCATCAGATTTTTCCACTTAATCATCTTCATTGATTTTTCCTCTTAAACATACCTCGGCACTTATTTCAATAACATGTTTGATTCTCATCCTTTAGATCTTTCTTGAATTTTTTTAGCCATTGATCTGTGTAACAAAACTTTATCTGTTACTATGAATTCATACACTTGCCAGCTCATCAATCTTATCAGCTGTATCATCTTAAAATGGAAGCACTTGCATGTTAAGAGCATTTAGCCCTCTGAGTAAGTAGTTTGGGGTAATCTCAGATGCCTTGAATTGATCTTTTCTTTGATCTGGCTTTCTCCCTGCTTTCCACTTCTTTTCTGCACTTGATTCCTTCATTCTAGGTGAAATTAGGGTTAGGATCCTGAGGATTCTCCTTAATTTCCCTCTTCTATGACTCTATTTTATAGGTAGGATGTAGAAATAGATCCTCCTGGCCTTCATCATAGTAATCATAGGATTTTCTGTCTGTCCTTGATATTTTGTCATGTTCTGGCATCAGTCCTAGGTTTCTGGGCATCCCTAGGACCTCCTAACTTGGTTCTAAGAAAATCTGGGACCAGGGTAAGATTCAAGGTCGAACCTAACTAGGTCAGGGTCAAGCTTGAACTTGACTAGGTCAGGATCAAGCTCAAACCTGACTAGGTTAGGTCCAACCTTGACTTTGACCCCTTCCTTCAAATCTTCAATTTCTAGAATTTTTGGGATTCGGGCTTTCAGGATTTTATTTTTTCCCACCTTCGGGTTAACCATTTCAGGTTTAGAGATGGTAAATCCTTTAATTGCATTTAATCTAGGTATATTTTCTAAAAGTTAGGACCTAATTGGGATTTAATTCTCCATGGTGGCCCATCTAGAGGAGTGTGCCCTAGTTCACTATAAAAGGAGGCCTTCCTCTCTCATTTTCACATCCACAATCAAGCAATTGATATCTCATCCTCAAGCAATTTCTCTCAAGCTCTCAAGGTGATCAAGCAAGAATCCATTCAAGCATTCAAGTTCTCGTCTCCATCCAAGTTCTCCATTGAAAATCAAGGATTCAAGCACTCAAGCTGTTGAAGGGATTTGGTTCAAGCATTCAAGATTCATCATTCAAACCCTAGATCTAACCATTATGATGGTGTGATCTTCCCTCAAGGTCCTTTGTTCATCTTCAAAATCCATTTCATTCTCTTATCAAGGTGGATTCCAAGCATACAATAATGGAGGTTTGATTTACATTTATTATTTTGTTCAAGCTTTCATATCAATATACTTGTTTACATTCAAAATACAATTGCATAGCTTCATTGTTAGATCCTTTTCTACTACTTGCTAGCATTCTTATTTCAATTTCAATATTAAGGTTGATTCCAAACCGAGGTTTGACCAAGGCAAACCCCTCAAACAAACAACAAAAACCCTCCTTTTCTTGTAGGTACAGGTGCAGAATTTCAAATCTAAGAGCAAATTTGGATACCATTTTCGGCAAACTTCTGAGATCTACAAACAGAATTCAAATCGGACTTCAAATAAAGAATGAAGTATTTGACCTTTTATGAGGGTCAAACCCAAGCTGAGCCATCTTGGAGAAAGATTTCTGGGTTTTCTCTGTCTCGGCATTTCTAGTCCAGGATAGGTTTTAGATTTTCCCAAAAGTGTACACAGACATCAGAATTCAACATTTTCCAAATCTACCCTAATTTGAGGTTAGTATTTGTATTTCAATAATTTCAAATTTCCAAACATATATATATCCTCCTCCATAGGGAAATCTTGGATTGACTTTCTCTCTCTTCCATATTCTTCACAAAATTGATTCAATTGTGTATTAACCTTGTTGTTGATCAAATTGGATCTCTTCTTTGGGGAATTTGGGTTTGAGAATAGATCTCATATTTCCCTCTATACATTTGAATAGGGTTGAATCCATTTTACCTCTATTCATTTTGGTGAACCTGACAAGCTTACTCTCTTTCTTTTTGGTGTTAGATTGCCTTTTTAGATCTAGTTTATGCTCTTGCATTTCAAAATTCAAAAATACAAAAAAATCTATATATTCAATAAAAATACAAAAATATTTTATGGTGATTGTTAAGATGATTTGGTGCATGGTTATGTTCTTTATCACTCTTCTTTTAGCATATCTTAATAATACCTATGATTTTTATGAGAGTATCATTCACTTCCTTATGTTCATGATTCTTCACTTTGCTCTTGCTTATGCTTTTGTGAAGTTGACTGACACTAGTCTGCCTACATTTAAAACTTTTCTTCAGGATTTATGTGGTAGCCTTATTCATCTTTTGGATTATGTGAAGAATTGGGTAGATGACACACCATCTTCTAATCATCCTAATCCTATCAATCCTAATCTTCCTATTTTGATACCTAATTCTCCATCTGTTAATCCTCGCTCTTACAATACTTATGATGGGATCCAAGCTACTATTCAAGATGCAAATGTATAAGATTTCTTTGATTTACCTTCTCCTCCAATTCATGATGATATTAAAGGAAAGGGTAAAGAAAATTTGTCAAAACCTACTATCCCACCTTATACAACCTTTACTCATGAGCATGATAAGCAATCACCTCCTATAGATGCTTTACATAATATGTAAACTACTGGATATAATATGGTGACTAAACAAGGTTATAAAGGTTTAGGGCTAGGAGTTAATGAGCATGGTATTAGGTTTCCAGTTCATATACCCCCTAAACCGGATATGTATGGTGTTGGTTGTTCGGAGTCTCATGTTAAAGTAGGTAATGCTAAACATCATCCTCCTCTTCACCTTCTTCTCCCTACACCTATCCTAAATAACCCTAATACTCAACAAGAAATTGCTAAAAAGGTATATGTTGAGCTAATGAATTCCAAGAAAGAAATATTTAGACCTATGCCGATAGATGCTCTATACAAATATAAATTTCCTTTTCATTATAGTAACAAACACTTACTTGCTGATTGTAAACATTTCAAGGCATATGTTAGAGAAAGAGCTGCTTTAGGAATTATATCTCACTCTTGTGCAATTTTACAATTCCTTCATAATTTTGATATAGGGGATTCCCCTCCTTTAGATATAATGTAGATGTTCTTTTCCTCTTGTCTCATGACTGGGGGGCAAGAGGTGTATCTTCATCTAGTCTCCTAGGATCCATTAGGCTTTTAGTATATACATTATGCCTTGAGCTTAATTGTTATTCTTTCTCTCCTATTTTTCTATGGCTTGGCATTATATTTTTAATCATCCATAGACTCTATTTTCTTTTCAAGATATCTTTTCTAAGACATTTGTTTTGCAAAGGTATCCCTTGTCTCTAGGGGGCAAGGTACCTCTTTCTTTCTTTTTGACTAGGGAGTAGCTTTCCTTAGCTTAGTGGTATTTGTTTATATTGTAATATTATTTCATCATATGGACAGATGTGATGACTACAGATAACCTTCTTACATGAGGAGTTGTTGTCCTCAGTCGTCACTTCTTCTCTATGTTGCAAATTATGTTCTTTATAAACTCCTAGCCTTGCTTGGTGTTAGAGTTGTTTCCCTCATTTTAAAGATTCCTCTTCCTCTTCTTTACAAGGGGCTTCATGATTGAATCTTCATTCCTACCTTTGAAAGCTAATATTTTATCTAAAGCACTCCTCTTTGGTGACAGTCTTGTTGATAAGATATCTTTCTTTGAGGATCTTTTTTTTCCATGAGTGACATATCCTTTTCACGATTATCTATACTCGATCTTGAATGTAGGAGTCAATGTCCCTCGCTAAGGATATAGTATACATTGTTTCTAAATAGGATATCTCCTTGCATTGTGAAGTAAATATCCTCTTCCATCTTTGTCCTACATTTGGGGGGCAAGGATGCTATTTCCTTCTATCTTTTCGGGATTCACCTTTTTCCTTGGGTAAGCAGTATTTATCTATTATGTGACATTAAATCATACACAAAAATCTTGGTTTGCATTAAGGAGCCATGTCCTTGATCATACCCTATTTTTATTATTTGACATCGGGTTTCCATGGTTGATACATCTCTCACCTTGGAAACTGAATAGTGTGTTATCCCTCATAAGGATTACTTTCTTTTCACTTCTTGCATGATATCTCTTTACATTTCTCCCTTCCATGGCCTCATAGGAGTTGTGACCTTCTTGGCTTGGACTGGGTGTTGTCTATGGATATTGTCTTGATGCTGAAGAAAGGCTTTATCCTTGTTCTTTTTCTTTCCTTAACATGACAAAATAGTATGTTTTTTCCATATTAAGGAGGGGTCATATATAGGGCCTCCCTTGTACTATAGTTTTCTATTTTTACATGCTAAATCTTGGAAGGTAATGCACATAAGTTTCTAAATGCTGAAAAGACATGCATTTATATGCTAAATCTTCCGACGCTAACGCACATAAGTTGCTAAATCCTGAGACACGCATTTTTCAAATTTTTCAATATGCTAAATCCTCTGAAGGTAATGCACATAAGTTGCTAAATCCTAAAGGGACACACATTTCCAATTTCAAATATGCTAAATCTTGGAAGGTAACGCACATAAGTTGCTAAATCCTAAAAAGACATGCACCTATATGCTAAATCTTCTAAAGGTAACACACATAAGTTGCTAAATCCTGAGGAGACATGCATTTTATATTCATAGTGATACAAGAAGGTGGATCTATGGGTATTCTAGGAAGCCATCAGAAGATGCATTACAATTGCAAGCATAGTTTATGGGTGAACCTGTTGGGCTCTCCCTCTAGGGTGATTCACAGTAACATGAGCATCTTACTGGGTGAGGTAATCACTTTCTCCTTTCTCTCTTTTCTGCTTTCATGCTAGTAGGAAAGGATCATGAAGCTATGTTATTTATAGTGTTGCTCTTGTCTTTCTTATGTAAACATTTATGCTTTTATGATAGCTTTCCAAATATGATATTAGTATGAGGAATATTTCTTAGCGAGGTTTCTTATGCTAATTGATTTGGGTTGTTTAGTGCTAACCCTTGTTCTTTTAGTTGTCTTGTTTCACACCCTCGTGTGTGTATGTTGAGTTAGAATCCTTAGCCTGGGGGCTTGTTCCCTAACTAACTATCATTCTATCTCATTTCAAATCCACTTGGATCTCCTCTTTCTTATCCTTTACCAAGAGTTTGCATTGAGTCCATACTCTTGCTAAAGTGGGGGCTTAATGTATCATCTTAAAATGGAAGCACTTCCATGTTAAGAGTGTTTATCCCTCTGAGTAATTGTTTTGGGGTCATCTTGGATGCCTTGAATTGATATTTTCTTTGATCTGGATTTCTCCCTACTTTCCACTTCTTTTCTACACTTGATTCCTTCATTCTAGGTGAAATTAGGGTTAGGATCCCGAGGATTCTCCTTAATTTCCCTCTTCTATGACTCTATTTTCTAGGTAGGATGTAGAAATAGATCCTCCTAGCCTTCATCATAGTAATCATAGGATTTTATGTCTATCCCTAATATTCTATCATGTTCTGGAATCAGTCCTAGGTTTCTGGGCATCCCCAGGACCTCCTGACTTGGTTCTGAAGAAATCTAGGACTAGGGTTAGATTCGAGGTCAAACCTGACTAGGTCAAGGTCGAGCTTGAACTTGACTAGGTCAGGTCCAACCTTGACTTTTACCCCTTCCTTCAAATCTCCAATTTCTAGAATTTCTAGGATTCGGGCTTTCGGGATATTTATTTTTCCTGCCTCCGGGTTAACCATTTCGGGTTTTGGGATGGTAAATCCTTTAATTGCATTTAATCTAGGTATATTTTCTAAAATTTTAGGACCTAGTTTGGATTTAATTCTCTAAGGTGGCCCCTCTAGAGGAGTGTGCCCTAGTTCACTATAAAAGGAGGCCTTCCTCTCTCATTTTCACATCCACAATCAAGCAGTTGATATCTCATCCTCAAGAAATTTCTCTCAAGCTCTCAAGGTGATCAAGCAAGAATCCATTCAATAATTCAAGTTCTCTTCTCCATCCAAGTTCTCCATTGAAAATCAAGGATTCAAGCACTCAAGCTATTGAAGGGATTTGGTTCAAGCATTCAAGATTCATCATTCAAACCCTAGATCAAGCCATTATGATGATGTGATCTTCCTTCAAGGTCCTTTGTTCATCTTCAAAATCCATTTCATTCTCTTATCAAGGTGGATTCCAAGCATACAATAATGGAGGTTTGATTTACATTTATTGTTTTGCTCAAGCTTTCATATCAATATACTTGTTTACATTCAAAATACAATTGCATAGCTTCATTGTTAGATCCTTTTCTACTACTTGCTAGCATTCTTATTTCAATTTCAATATTAAGATTGATTCCAAACCAAGGTTTTACCAAGGCAAACCCCTCAAACAAACAACAAAAACCCTCCTTTTCTTGCAAGTACAGGTGCAGAATTTTAGATCTGAGGGTGAATTTGGATACCCTTTTCGGTAAACTTCTGAGATCTGCGAACAGAATTCAAATCAAACTTCAAATAAAGAATGTAGTATTTGACCTTTTATGAGGGTCAAACTTGAGTTGAGCCATCTTGGTGAAAGATTTCTAGGTTTTCTCTGTCTCAGCATTTCCAGTCTAGGACAGGTTTCAAATTTCTTGAAAGTGTACACAGACATCAGAATTCAACATTTTCTAGATATGCCCTAATTTGAGGTTAGTATTTGTATTTCAATTATTTCAGATTTTGAAACATATATATATCCTCCTCCATAGGGAAATATTAGATTTACTTTCTCTCTCTTCCATATTCTTCAAAAAATTGATTCAATTGTGTATTAACCTTGTGGTTGATCAAATTGGATCTCTTCTTTGGGGAATTTGGGTTTGAGAATAGATCTCATATTTCCCCCTATACATTTGAATAGGGTTGAATCCATTTTACCTCTATTCATCAGCTAAACTAATCATTTAGTTCATTTTGTTCTTCTTGGTTAACAAAGAAATGTGTCGGTGAACACAAGCTCAATGAACACTATGCTCGGTATACACTACACTCCATCAATGTATACTGAAATGCTTCATCAACCGACAACACTGCTTTGTGCCTTTTAGCTCTTTTCCTCATCATAGATGAATGAAACATAATAAATTCAATGACATAAAGTCATAGACTCATCAAAAATTTAATCAATGTATTCCTTAGCCTCATCTGTTATATCCATATTCTTCATGTAGATATTTTTGTTCTTCATCTCTTTCACTCCTTTTCCATAGATATATTGGTATAGTAACTTACAAGATAAGTGTTGTCAAACTTAGTTGACATCAATGACAACATAATACTGATTTAATCATATTACATATCTAATAAATCTACTCAGTGATCTTCAAATCACAGATCCTTCAATCAGGTTCTAAATCAGTTGTAGTTCATCAGAATCATGTGTGGATGAAGGATAATGAAGTGGATTTCCCTTTTCAAAGGTAGAGAAGGATAATGAATGTGATATGGATTAGGATTGGATATGACTTGAGGATTGATTTGGTAGGTGGTTTGGATTGGGGGTACAGTTTGAGGATTAGGGTTTTGCACTTTGAAGTCCTCAACCATTTTGTGAAACCAATCCATGTTCATCATGGTTGAATTAGATATTTTGGATTGGATTAGAGGAAGATTTGAATTAAGAGGGAAATATTTGATGATAGACAAAATATGATCTTAAGACTAGGAGCAAGTTTTGATTTTGATTGAAAAAGGCAGGGCCTCAAGGATTTTGATATGATTAGATGATGGATTAGATTGATTTAGAGGGCAAGGCCTCAAGAATTTTGATCGATTTGATTTGGTTTTGGTTTTGGATTTGCGAGGGTAGGGCCTCAATGTTTGATTTTATTTGATATGATTTGATTTGGATGATGATGATTAAAGGCCAAAGATTATGATGGTGCTCCTGAGTCAAAAGTAGAAGATTAGAAGATAGTGTGAATAAAGATTTGGATTAAGAATGGATGAAATGGAAGGATAGATTAAGGATGTTTGAAGACAAGTTGAATGGATGATGTGATTAATTTGGATGATAGGGGATATATGGATTGAATTAGAACATAGAAAATAATAGTGCAATGTGCATGTCCAAAAGAGTTACATGGGTCTAGTACAATCGAAGACACTTCAAACACATTCTACCTAAGGTCAAAAGGGAGGTGTTCCAACCTTTTCCCACAACTTGATGCTCTTAGCCCCAAAATTAAGTAGTTGAATGGCATTTCCTAGGACTATGAAAGTTGTGGATCACTTGGAGAAGAACAATGCTCGCATCGCATGTCTTTCCACATTGCCATAGTCAAGCTTTAGCATCCAAGGGAAAACATATGGTGAGTATCTTGGGGTGATCTGGGTAAGTCCACTTGGATCAATCCTTGCACAAAGGAATTCACACAGCTAAAATGGTTGGCCTCTAAGTCCTTAGGTATCTAGTAAGGTCCTTTGTTCATGACTATCCCATGTACTTCCACAAGCTGAATTTAGGCCTATAGCCCTACAAGCATCCAAAAATTATAGTCTCACAAGAAAGATTTAGGCCTCTCAGCCTTATACTTCATGAATGTACTTCCCTTGTAAACAAGCACCCAATCAAATATAGTCTTACTTAGCAAGATTTAGGCAACTAGGCCCTAAACATGAAGAAGCATTAGAAGTAGAAATAGCCACATCTTCCCTTTCTTTAGATTGAAGGAGGCTTTTGATTATAGTGGGGTGGAGTAGTCAGGTTCGCTTGTTCACCACTTGGGTCATTCCCAACAGATTTCTCTCTTGGAAAGCCCTCTAAATGTAAATGCAAGAAAAGTAAGATGGATAGCTAATGGAAGTCAAGATTTATGATTTTCCATAAGGAAAAGAGCATACTGTCCTACTCCATAATTTCTCCCAAACACATCAAGCACGTGTTCATTTACCCAAGATTCCTTTATAATGACTAAATTAAGTCTAGATTTCTAATTTCCCCTTAAAGAGGAAAGAGCATACTCTCCTACTACCCAATTAAATCATAAGAAATGAAATTTCCTAATTAAACTAGGTGCCTATAAAAATCAAATTAAAGTAGACACAATGTTTGCTTAAACCTCCAACGTAACCTACAAAACCAATGAATTAGTAGTCTCAAGTCTTTTCAAGATCTTCAAACAACGTCCTACAAAACAAATTGATTAGTAGTCTCAAAATGTCTTAATCTTGGTCAAACATTCTACAAAACCACTATTAGAAGATTGAAAATACTAGAAACTTGCAAGAAAATTCAACCATGCATTGAACAATGTGCAAATAAAGTGCCAACTCATCACAATTCTTTTTTTTTGCACTTGACCTAGTCAACAAGATCTTATTTTTTTTATATAACTTCAGCCACAAAAATAGAAATGCAAAATAGAGACCCTTGATAAAAAATAGAGAGCTTTCCAAAAATGTAATTTTTTTTGAAAAATTCCTTAATTTGTGCCCTAGAGACCTGATTTATCAAAACAAACCAGTTTTCAAAGATTGAATTTTTTAGCCATATTCGTGCATCAAACTAAAAAACACAAACAATATTCCATATGTAAAATTATCAAACCTTTTTGAAAATCTAAAAATTTCCAAAAAATATGGATATTTGTGACCAGAAATTAATTTTCTTTGAAAATCATAAAAAAAATTATAACTCACAAAAAAATGATCAAAAAAATATGATTTTTAGACTGAGACATACTCTAATGATCCCCCACCTACAAAAAATATTCAGACCAAAACTCCAAGCCATTTGAAAGATGTGATCAAATATTTCAAAGAACCCTATAGTCATAGAAAAATATTCAAAATTGTAGATCCAATGGGGATGTGGGTCCCACCAGGCGTGCCAAAATGTATGCAATGAAAATATGGACCTATTTTCTGCTATTAAAAAATACCAAAACACCAAACAATCACATTAGATGATAGTAATTTCAAATGCAACAAAATAAGCAACTTTCATTACAACCTTCGATGAGCTAAAACAAGGGCACCCAAAGCCTTGTTTGATTTTCTCTTTGAGATTATTGTGGGTATGCTCTCCCAACACAAATGAAATGCAATACTATGGGATGCAAGCTAGATGATGGTGAAGGGATTCAGAACAAGTATGTGGAACTTGCCCCAAGATTCAAAAATGATAAAGATTTAAAATTGACGCAAGATTGATTCAAGACTATGATAAGGAAAATAAGATTAATATCTAAGATGAATACAACAAGATTAAGAAACTATGCTAAATATGCAACAAGATTTAGATTAGAAATAAGATTAGAATGCAAAGAAAAGAACTAGAACTTGAATGATTAAGAATGAGCTAGAAGATGCAAGAGCTAAGAGATTGAGAAGAATAAGAACTTAGACCTAAAACGAGGAGTGTGGACTCCTTTTATAAAAAATGAAAAGAATTGGATGGTGGAGATTAAGAGGCAAAATAATGGATGGATATGATTAAGAGTGAAAAGAGAAGTGGCTAAGATGAAGAGGCAAAAGAAATGAGTGGATAGGATTAAGAGGCAAAAGGTGTAGATCTCTATAGTTTTGTTGACTATTAGTGACTCACACTTAGTCATTATCTAGGCAATGATGGTTGGTCATCATTGTGATTGAGCCATTATGTATAGGCCAAGTTATGTAATGTATACTTACCGAGCAGTAGTACTACCGAGTAAATCAATGGTCACTATGTATTTTTGTATTAGCCTAGTTAAGTTTTTGCCGAGTTATATAAGTAATGATTACCGAGCGACAAAGATATCAACATATGCTGAGTACAGTGAATACCGAGTATAATGGACATCATTTGCCAAGTTTTCCATAATTGACATATGAGTCTATTATGGCATAGTGATCGAGGTAAAATGTTTTGGCCGATATTCATGTTTTGTATTTTGTTTGTTGAGGAAATTACGGAGGTGATTATGCACCTATTTTTTAATCATTGATCCCTATGTAATACTTAAAGCCAATCAAAAATTAGTAAAGCTTAAGCGGCAAAAGGAGTAAATCTGAACCATAGATCTTGAATCATGAAGATGTTTTTTTGTTTATATAAGGATAATATCTAAACCCTAAAATGAGTTAACATATGAGAGGATGTGAAGGGAATGAAGGAATGGGTAGAGAAGCACATTCAGATCAGTGAAGCTTTCAGACAGAGTTCAATGACCCAATTAAGTAGTGGAGGACATAATAGAGATAAACTTGATAGAAGAGATCAATACAATACTGTAAGGAGAATATCTATAATCAGCATACAATGCAAACTAAAGGATCAAGTACTAAGACATTCTAACAAGTGTATCAGGGTAAATCTCTTAACTGAGTGGTCCTAACAAACCTATTGTACTCTCTTAACCGAGTGCTTACTTTGTTGTAAGTTTCAAATCCTTTAGCAAGGTAGACTATATAAGTCTTTTAGCTCTTAATAGGGCAGACCCCTCATAGGTTAGATCATATCTTTGATCAAATTTTGTAGCCCTAACAAGAAAACTTTATACTACAGTAGTGAAGATTTCTGGGTGTCATTCCCACCCCAATTTTACCTTTCAAGGATTTCTAGGTAACCAAAATTATTGAGTTATGAGTACTTTCTTGAATCATGCTTATTATATTAGTTACTTTGTTTTGATGAAGTTTTGTTGATGCTATACAAAAGTTTTATGTAATGTTAAAATGGATTAGTAGGTGATATCTGATTCACCCCCCCCCCCCCCTCTTAGTATCACATTCCCCAACTATATTTCTAACAATTGGTATCAGAGCTTCCAGGTTTCTCATAAAAAGTCTAACCACTTGAAGAAAAAGATCTTGAGATGGAATTTTATGAGCTGGGAAAGGTTATAGAGAATCACAACATTAATGTATATTTGGCATTATAACAACTAGAAGCAGCCAGAGGTGAACTGAAGAAATCCTTGAGAAGGAGGAGAGAAATTTTTATTCAACAAAATGATTCACAATATCAAGAAGAAGATACCACTTGACTATTTGATAATGGAAACTCTACAAAAAGTGAAAAATCCATAAAAGAGCTACTGGAGAAAAATACCATACTAAATGATGACATCAAAAATCTAAAGAGAGAACAAGAAATTCAATCTGTCAGACTTTGTGAAGTAGTTGAATAGAAAAAGAAAGTTGAAGAAGACAAGACAATGGCTGAAGAAGACAAGAGACAAATATCAATGAGACTACATGAAAGGACAAGTGACATGAAAAGGTTAACCAAAAATCAACTAGACATGGTAAATCAGCTATTGTTGGTTAATCAAGAGTTGGGCAGGAAAGATATGGAAATCAACAATGTAAGATCTGAAAATGATCAACTAAGGAATGAACTGAGATCTGAAAAGTAAATCAATGAAAGGATGAATAAACCTAATGAATCTACAAAATACTTTGAAGATATTTTAAGGTCACCTAGAAGATCTGGTGATAGATATGGACTTGGACTAAATGAGCAATCATCATCCCTTGAAGAAGGAGAATCATCAAAGAATGGAGAACAAAAGAATGCAAAACAAAAGAACAACAAGCCCACATACCATCACTGTGTAAAGCTAGGACACAACTAACATATGTAGAAGTAGACATGGTAAGTCTAATCTTAAACCTAAGTTTAATGGGCATTGCTTTAACTATAGGAAACATTGACATCAAGCACATGAATGCAGGTCTAAGGTCAGTAGTCCACCTACCTGACCAAAATTTCAAGGACACTATTTTAATTGTCAGAAGTATGGGCATGGAGAATTTGAATGTAGATATAAACATAAATGGTCATCAAATGAATAGACTAAGTCACCTGTGAAGAAAAACTCATATAATTGGGATTATAACACTTGGTACAATTGTCATTATTGTCAAAAATATGGACACATTGGAGAAAATTGTATGAAGACTCATTTCAGAGGTAAATCCAAAAGTTGGATGAATGGAAGCATGGTATGTTACAAGTGTAACAAGATGGGTCACCTAAAGAAAGATTGTAGATATCCTATGTCGAGCAATGATCAAAATCAAAATGAAGATATCCATGACAAATTGAGAAATCAAATGAATAAGACATGGAACAAGAAAGAAGAAGAAAGCACAAGTGAAGCTAGCACATCTAAGCTCACCCAATCTGATGGATCAGGTGATCACACTTCTTAAAACTAAGCAAAGAAGGTATGTTTGGAACTGAGTCTTACAATGCTTTATCTTACATCAATTCCTAACATAAATTTGAGTAAAATATCATATCTGCATAGATAAAGATGCATTAGGACATATCTAAGCAAAGTAGAGCATTTTATTTTTTATGTCGAGCATCAATGTTTTGACTAAGTTATCAGTGTATACCAAGAACCTGTGGTAGCTAAGATGTGATGTACACCGAGTTGTGTCTAAACGGTTATATTGACCGAGCTTGTGTTAGCCGAGATTAACATAAGTTTGTTGAGATAGCTATATTCCATGTAAAAATTTGTACGTAGCCTTTATGAGGCCCTAATTCAACTTTTTGAAATCTATAAAGTGAAAATTTTCCACTCATTTAATTTCACCAAGCAAATTGAGATTTCTTTGAGTGATTCAGAGAGTGAGTAACCATTTTGTCAAGGGTGATTCCAAATCTTTTTAGCATGCCGTCAGCAAAATCATCTATAGAACACTTATGAGAAAGGTACCCTATTGAGCAATATTTCTTTTCGAAAATCTTTAAGTTAAAAATGGCATCATCATCGTCTGCTGCAATGAAGAAACAAGGGATGGAGGTTTTCAACACACAGTTGGTAAGGAATGAAGTTTGTAAGCTACAAAAATTTAAGGCAATTTCGGAGAGTGCGCTTAAAGGAGATCTTACCAGTGCTTTATCCTCAATTCTGAAGAATGTGTTGATAATGAATGAAATTAGTTCTTGTTAGATGTGCAAAATTAGAGAGATCGAAGACTATGAGATCAGGGAGGCATATGAAAAATTGTGTGATAATGGTGTGTTCAAGCTAGAATATAAATCAGTTGTTGACCAAGGGTTAGTGCATGCCCTAGATTTCCCACAAAATTTCAATGTTGAATGGATAAAAATTGTATTGAGTCAAGTGCATGATATGAAATTGTGGCTAGAAGATGGACCAGTAAAGATAACGAAGGAAATGATCCACAGGTTAACTGGATACCCTACAATTCAGGGGAAAATAATGATGAAGTGTTCAAGTAAGGAAAAAATTCAAGTGAACACACAGGTAGTTTGGAACAAACGTGGAATGACAATTTCCACCATCACCGATCTGGAGATTGACTTTGTAGTTAGGGTTCTCTTGCACAAATCCTACCAATCTAATCAGTTGGATAGTGTCCTATGTATAGCAGTGGACCAAGCATGGAAAATCATCAAGAAGGGACACACGTATGATCTTACTGATTTCCAGCTGACTCAGCTTGCTGAGAACCTTAACTCAATCTGAACTACAAAGAATTCTATGTATAAGTTTGGTTCTTTGCTAGTCTATCTATTCTTTTACATTCAGAAGTGTTTTCCTACTGTTGGAGGTGTGATATGGGATAAAAAGAAACCCATTACAGTTCAAATCAATGAGTTTGTAGATCAAATAGGAGAAAGTTTTAATGGTGTAATGGAGAACTATTTTATTGAGTTCAAAAAGAAAATGAGGAAGAGGAGTAGATTATGTGTGTCTTTAGTTGAGAAGTATACATAGGATATATGTTTTCTAGTTGACACAGACTTTACCTGTGTACAAGTAGTTTTACCAAGGGTTTCATGGCTAATGCCATTACCTTATGAGGTAAACATTGATGAGACTACAATTGCTATAATAGCCCTTCTAGCTGAAGAAATTGATAATAAGGCACCTTATTTTGGAACATATAAAGAAGCCAAATCAAAAATAACTATGGGATTGATGGTTGCAACTGTAGAGAGAAAGAGGAAGAAATTTGTAAAGAATCTAGAGAAATTGGTGGAAGAAATAGAGAAAAATGCACCACTTGAATTAACTTAAGGACTACGATAAGATGAAGTGATCATAGTGATAGTGAGGAAGAAGAAGAGGTACCGGTGGAAAAGAAGAAAGGAAAGAAGGTAGTACTTGCCAAACCCAAACCCAAAAAAGTACATAAACCTAAAGTGACATCGACACCTGTGCTTAGGCCTAGAACAAGGGCAATCTCTTCAACTGCCGAGACCAAGATGATGGAAAAAGTATCTACCAAGATTATAGTGAAATAGGTAGCACTTTCTACTTTGGTAAAAGAGTCAAAAGAAGTAGTTGTGAATGCACAATCTCTGCTTACCAAACTATGCAATGTAGAACAATTCGCTGAGGATAACCAAGGGTTGGTTGATAAACAACAGCAAGAACTCAAGTCCACCAGTCAATCCATAAGCTTGGATGCAAAAACAAGTTCAAAACATTATGCCAAGATTATGCATACATAAGGAAGGATAGCCAAGCTGATGGCTAATGATGGTAAGATACGGGCTCATCTAATCTCTATGAAAACAATCTTAACACCTCATTTGGAGGCCATTCAAAGAGAGTTAGCCAAGGTGAAGGACTTAACACAAAAATATCCAAATCTATCTATAGTTGAGAGCCTAGTCAATCTAGTTGCCAAGCTAGAAGTGCAGTGAGAAGTTTTGAATTTTGGTACAAAAGGATGGGAAACTGCACTGCACATGGTTATGATGTTGCATAAACCATTTCTGGAAAAATACTTCACGATCCCCACTCCAGAATAAATTGAGTGTGCCAAAAATAAGGGGGAAATTTAGTGACATGACATATTCAGGCACAAAGGGAAGGTAACAAAATTTTGTATGTATATATATCTTAGGGGGAGTATTCTCTTAATACTAAGTACTTTTGTAAATACAAATGTAATGTCATGACAAAGTATTTTTTCCACTAATGTCAAAGGGGGAGATTGTAGATCTCTATAGTTTTGTTAACTATTAGTGACTCACACTTAGTCATTATCTAGGCAATGATGGTCGATCATCACTACAACTGAGCCATTATGTATAGGCCAAGTTATGTAATGTATGCTTACCGAGTAGTAGTACTACCAAGTAAATCAATGGTCACTATGTATTTTTGTATTAGCCAAGTTAAGTTTTTGTCGAGCTATGTAAGTAATGATTACCAAGCGATAGAGATATCAACATATGTCAAGTATAGTGAATGCTGAGTATTAGGGACATCATTTTCTAACTTTTCCATAATTGACATATGAGTCTATTATGGCATAGTGATCGAGGTAAAACATTTTGGCTAACATTCATGTTTTGTATTTTGTTTGTTGAGGAAATTATGGAGGTGATTATGCACCTATTTTTTAATCATTGATCCCTATGTAATACATAGAGCCAATCAAAAATTAGTAAAGTTTAAGCACCAAAAGGAGTAAATCTGAACTATAGATCTTGAATCATGAAGATGTTTTGTTGTTTATATAAGGATAAGATCTAAACCATAAAACAAGTTAGCATATGATAGGATACGAAGGGAATGAAGGAATGAGTGGAGAAGCATATTCAAATCAATGAAGCATTCAGACAAAGTTTAGTGACCGAGTTAAGAAGTGGAGGACAGAACAAAGATAAACTTGATAGAAGAGATCAATACAATATTGTAAGGAGAAGATTTGTAATTAGCATACAGTGCAAACTGAAGGATCGGGTACTGAGAAATTCTAACAAGTGTATCAAGGTAAATCTCTTAACCAAGTGGTCCTAACAAACCTATTTTAATCTATTAACTGAGTGCTTACTTTGTTGTAAGTTTCAAATCCTTTAGCAAGGTAGACTATATAAGTCTTTTAGCTCTTAACAGGGTAGACCCCTCACAGGGTAGACCATATCTTTGATCAAATTTTGTAGCCCTAACAAGAAAACTTTATACTACAGTAGTGAATATTTGTGGGTGCCATTCTCACCCCAGTTTTACCTTTCAAGGGTTTCTGGGTAACCAAAATTACTCAGTTATGAGTACTTTCTTGAATGATGCTTAGTATATTAGTTACTTTGTTTTGATGAAGTTTTATTGATGCTATACAAAAGTTTTATCAAATGTTAAAATGGATTAGTAGGTGATATCTAATTCACCCCCCCCCCCCCCTTCTTAGTATCACATTTCCCAACTATATTTCCAACAATTGGTATCAGAGCTTCTAGGTTTCTGATAAAAAGTCTAACCACTTGAGGAAAAAGATCTTGAAATGGAAGTTTATAAGCTAGGAAAGGTTATAGAGAATTATAAGATTGATGTACAACTAGCATTATAACAACTAGAAGCAGCCAGAGGTGAACTAAAGAAATCCTTGAGTAGGAGGAGAGAAATTGCTATTTAGTAAAATGATTCACAATATCAAGAAGAAGATACCACTGGACTATTTGATAATGGGAACTCTACAGAAAGTGACAAAGCCATAAAAGAGCTACTAGAGAAAAATATCATACTAAATGATGACATCATAAATCTAAAGAGAGAACAAGAAATTCAATCTGTCAGACTCTGTGAAGTAGTTGAACAAAAAAAGAAAGCTGAAGAAGACAAGATAATGGCTGAAGAAGACAAGAGAAAAATATCAATGAGACTAGATGAAAGGACAAGTGACATGCAAAGGTTGACCAACAATCAACTAGATATGGTAAATCAACTGATGTTGGTTAATCAAGAGTTGGGCAGGAAAGATATGGAAATCAACAATCTGAGATTTGAAAATGATCAACTAAGGAATGAATTGAGCTCTGAAAAGGAAATCAATGAAAGGATGAATAAACCTAATGAAGCTTCAAAATACTTTGAAGAACTGTTAAGGTCACCTAGAAGATCTGGTGATAGATCTTGACTTGGACTAAATGAGCAATCATCATCCACTAAAGAAGGAGAATCATCAAAGAATGGAGAACAAAAGAATGCAAAACCAAAGAAAAAAAAGCCCACATGCCATCACTATGGAAAGCTAGGACACATAGCTAGCATATGCAAAAGCAGACATGGTAAGTTTGATCTTAAACCTAAGTTTAATGGGATTTTCTTTAATTGTAGGAAACATGGACATCAAGCACATGAATGCAAGTCTAAGGTTAGTAGTCCACCTACCTCACCAAAGTTTAGAGGGCACTATTTTAACTATCAGAAGTATGGGCATAGAGCATTTGAATGTAGATCTAAACCTAAATGGTCATAAAAGGAACAGACTAAGTCACCTGTGAAGAATAACTCATACAATTGGGATTATAACACTTGGTACAATTATCATTACTATCAAAAATATGGACACATTGGAGAAAATTGTATGAAGACTCATTTCAGAAGTAAATCCAAAAGGTGGATGAATGGAAGCATGGTATGTTACAAGTGTAACAAGATAGGTCACCTAGAGAAAGATTGTAGATCACCTATGTCGAGCAATGATCAAAATCAAAATGAAGATATCCATCAGAAATTGAGAAATCGGATGAATAAGACATGGAAGAAGAAAGAAGAAGAAAGCACAAGTGAAGCTAGCACATCTGAGATCACCCAATCTGATGGATCGGGTGATCACACTTCTTAAAACTAAGAAAAGAAGGTATGTTTGGAACTGAGTCTTACAATGCTTTATCTTACATCAGTTCTTAACATAAAGTTGAGTAAAAGTCCATATCTGCATAGATAAAGATGCATTAGGACATATCTAAGCAAAGTAGAGCATTTCATTTTTTATGTCGAGTGTCAGTGTTTTGACCGAGTTATCAATGTATGTCGAGCACCTATTGTAGTCAAGATGCGATGTACAGTGAGTTGTATCTAAACGGTTATATTAACCAAGCTTATGTTAGCTGAGGTTAACATAAGTTTGCCGAAACAGTTGTATTCCACTTAAAAATTTTGCACGTAGCATTTATAAGGCCCTAATTTGAGTTTTTGGAATCTATAAAGAGAAAAGTTACCACTCATTTCATTTCACCAAGTGAATTGAGATTTCTTTGAGTGATTCAGAGAGTGAGTAACCAATTTGTCAAGGGCGATTCCAAATCTTTTCAGTGTGTCATCGGCAAAATCATCTACAAAACACTTACAAGAAAGGTACCCTACCAAGCAATATTTCTTTTCGGAAATCTTTAAGTTAAAAATGGCATCATCATCATCTGTTGCAATGAAGAAACAAGGGATGGAGGTTTTCAATGCACAGTTGGTAAGGAATGAAGTTTGTAAGCTACTGAAATTTAAGGCAATTTTAGAGAGTGTGATTAAAGGAGATATTACCGGCACTTTATCCTCAATTTTGGAGAATGTGTTGATAATGAATGATATTAGTTCTTGTTATATGTGAAAAATTAGAGAGATCAAAGACTACAAGATCAGGGAGGCATGTGACAAATTATGTGATAATGGTGTGTTGAAGCCAGAATATAAATCAGTTGCTGAGCAAGGGTTAGTGCATGCCCTAGATTTCCCGCAATATTTCAAAGTTGAATGGATAAAAATTGTATTGAGTCGAGTACATGATATGAAATTGTGGCTAGAAGATGGACCAATAAAGATAACGAAGGAAATGATCCACCTTGTAACTACATACCCTACAATTCAAGGAAAAAGAACAATGAAGTGTTCAAGTATTGAAGAAATTCAGGTGAACACATAGGCAATTTGGAACAAGCATGGAATGACAATTTCCACCATCACCGATCTAGAGATTGACTTTTCAGTTAGGGTTATCTCACACAAATTCAACCAATCCAATCGGTTGGATAGTGTCCCGTGTATGGCAGTGGACCAGGCATGGAAAATCATCAAGAAGGGACACACGTATGATCTTGTCAAGCTCTAGCTGACTCAGCTTGCCGATAACCTTAACTCAATCTAGACCGCAAAGAATTATGTGTAAGTTTGGTTCTTTTCTAGTTTGTCTATTCTTTGACATTCATAAGTGTTTTCCTACTGTTGGAGGTGTGATATGGGATAAAAAGAAACCCATTATAGTTCAAATCAATGAGTTCATAGGTCAGATAGGAGAAAGTTTTAATGGTGTAATGGAGAACTATTTTATTGAGTTCAAAAAGAAAATGAGGAAGAGGAGTAGAGTCCCTGTATCTTTGGTTGAGAAGTATACCTAGGATATATGCTTTCTAGTTGACACAAACTTCAGCTACGTACAAGCAGTTTTACCAAGAGTTTCATGGCTAATGTCATTACCTTATGAGGTAAACATTGATGAGACTACAGCTGCTATAACAGCCCTTCTAGCTGAAGAAATTGATAATAAGGTACCTTATTTTGGAACATATAAAGAAGCCAAATCCAAAATAACTATGGGATTGATGGCTACAACTATAGAGAGAAAGAGGAAGAAAATTGTAAAGAATCTAGAGAAATTGGTTGAAGAAATAGAAAAAAATGCACCACTTAAATTAACTCAAGGACTGGGAGAAGATGAAGTAAGTGATCACAATGATAGTGAGGAAGAAGAAGAGGTACAAGTAGAAAAGAAGAAAGGAAAGAAGGTAGTACTTGTCGAACCCACACCCATAAAAGTACAGAAACCTAAAGTGACATCGACACCTATGCTTAGGCCTAGAACAAGGGAAGTCTCTTCAATTGTCAAGACACCAAAGAAAGCCCCTGCATCAGGCAAAAGGAAATTTGTTAAGCCTAAGGCAGTGCTGACTCAGGAAAACAAAAGGCCTAGAAGGAAACTTGTTTTAGAAAAGGAAGATGATGAGGACACAGAAAGTGATGAAGAGGTGAAGATGAAGATTACATCATAGAGTGTAACACCAGATGTGGATGAAATATACCACAATATCACAAGCTTTGCCAGAGTTGAAGATCTGAAGGAATTAAATTTTGGGAGCCTAAGTATAGGAGATAAATAAAATGTTGAAGTAGCTATTCTTGACATGCTTTGCATTTTCAAGATGTTACCTATACAATTGGAGAAATGAATTCCTAAAGAGTTGAGCAATAGAGTTGCACAAAAATGGGAATATGCTCTTAATATAGAGAAATACATAAGAGAGAGCACATTAGCACAAGTTTCACCAAATCTCACCCCTGCAAATATCAAGAAAATTATGGAACAATACAAGAACAAATTCTTTCCCAAACTGAGAGCTTATTCTATCCTTCAACACAAGGTTGAGGATGTTTTATAGGAAAGTCTGGAGACTTGGAAAATAGTGTTTGGGTTCTTAATTAACAAGGATGCACATAAGGATGCAAGTACATCTAAGGATGTTGAGCCTGACACATAACAAAATGCAATGGAGTTACCTATTCAGGAGACAGAAGCTCCTAAGGAGGAGGAATGTTAGGAGGGAACCGAAAGTAAGTATTGTTGACATAATAGAGGATACCCCATTAAAGACTCAGGTATTGACCAAGGAGGATATACAGGTCAAAGAATAAAAAGACACATCTTTTCCTAGCAGCAATACTATACTTTTACAAGTAAAATATTATCCGATAATTGATGATACAACAATTGTTAACACTACCCTCGCCAAACTTGAAGTTGTTAGAGTTGGCATGCTAGCTGGTATGAGAACTACTGAGGAATGGGATTAGTCGGCAGCAACAAATCAACCTACATTTTCTGAGGAGTCAAAGAAAGATAAAGGATAGCACTCTACATTAAATGATTCAAGTCCTCATGTGGAGGATAAGGAAAAAGAAGAAAAACATAAAACTATTGACATACAAGAGCCTAAAAAACAAGAGGCAATACAAGCTCTTGTACAGATGTCAACTGGGAGCACACCAAAGAAGGCACTTAAAAAGAAAATGAAATTCTCTTTACTGGAGGTAACAATTGATGAAGTTATTTTCATTCTGAAATGGGATTATGATAACTTATCTTATGAGAAGATGCAAATACTACAAGATTTATTGAAGAGGAAAAGCAGACAGGAAGAACTGAGAAGAGAACATCAACAAAAGAAGGTCTTGTATGAAATAAAAGAAATATTTAATGATGATTTTGAGTTGTCTGATGTAAATAGTTCTACTCCCATACTGGAACAACTTGTCTATATTGTTCCAAAAGTGACTAATGAAGAAAGCAGAGCCAGTGATAAGTTGTTGCAGTGGTCAGAAATAAAGTTTGAGATGAAGATGATGGAAAAAGTATCTACCGAGATTGCAGAGAAATAGGTAGCACTTTCTACTTTGGTAATAGAGTCAGAAGAAGTAGGTGTGAATGCATAATCTCTACTTGCCAAACTATGCAATGTAGAACATTTCACTGAGGATAACCCAGGGTTGGTTGATAAACTACTACAAGAACTCAAGTCCACCAATCAATCCTTAAGCTTGGATGTAGAAACAAGTTCAAAACATTATGCCAAGCTTGTACATACACAAGGAAGGATAGCCAAGATGATGACTAATGATGGTAAGATACGGGCTTATCTACTCTCTATGAAAAAAATATTGACACCTCATCTGGAGGCCATTCAAAGAGAGTTAGCCAAGGCTAAGGACTTAACACAAAAAGATCCAAATCTATATACAGTCGAGAGCCTAGTCAATCTAGCTACCAGGCTACAAGTGCAGTTAGAAGTTTTAAATGTTGCTACAACAGGATGGGAAATTGTATTGCACATGGTCATGATGCTGCATAAACTATTTTTGGAAAAATACTTCACGATCCCCACTCCAGAAGAAATCAAGCATGCCAAAAATAAGGGGGAAATTAACTGACATGACATATTCAGGCACAAAGGGAAGGTAACAAAATTTTGTATGTATATATATCTTAGGGGGAGTATTCTCTTAATACTAAGTACTTTTGTAAATACAAATGTAAAGTCATGACAAAGTGTTTTTACCACTAATGTCAAAGGGGGAGATTGTAGATCTCTATAGTTTTGTTGACTATTAGTGACTCACACTTAGTCATTATCTAGGCAATGATGGTTGGTCATCACTTCAACTGAGCTATTATGTATAGGCCAAGTTATGTAATGTATACTTACCGAGCAATAGTACTACCAAGTAAATCAATGGTCACTATGTATTTTTGTATTAGCCGAGTTGAGTTTTTTCTGAGCTATGTAAGTAATGATTACCGAGTGATAGAGATATCAACAAATGCCAAGTATAGTGAATGTCGAGTATCAAGGACATCATTTTCTAAGTTTTCCAGAATTGACATATGAGTCTGTTATGGCACAGTGATCGAGGTAAAATATTTTGGCTGACATTCATGTTTTGTATTTTGTTTGTTGAGGAAATTACGGAGGTGATTACGCACCTATTTTGTAATCATTGATCCCTATGTAATACTTAGAGCCAGTCAGAAATTAATAAAGCTTAAGCAGAAAAAGGAGTAAATATGAACTGTAGATCTTGAATCATGAAGATGTTTTGTTTTTTATATAAGGATAAGATTTAAACCCTAAAATGAGTTAGCATATGAGAGGATGCGAAGGGAATGAAGGAATGATCATAGAAGCACATTCAGATCAGTGAAGCATTTAGAGTTCAGTGACCAAGTTAAGCAGTGAAGGATAGAACAGAGATAAACTTGATAGAAGAGATCAATACAATATTGTAAGGAAAAGATATGTAATCAGAATATGGTATAAACCAAAGGATTAGGTACTAAGACATTCTAACAAGTGTATCCGGGTAAATCTCTTAACTGAGTGGTCCTAATAGACCTATTGTAATCTCTTAACTGAGTGCTTACTTTGTTGTAAGTTTCAAATCCTTTAGCAAGGTAGACTGTATAAGTCTTTTAGCTCTTAATAGGGCAAACCCCTCACAAGGTAGATCATATCTTTGATCAAATTTTGTAGCCCTATTAGGCAATCTTTATACTGTAGTAGTGAAGATTTGTGGGTGTCATTCCCACCCCACTTTTACCTTTCAAGGGTTTCTGGGTAACCAAAATTACAAAGTTATGAGTACTTTCTTAAATGATGCTTAGTATATTAGTTACTTTGTTTTGATGAAGTTTTGTTGATGCAATGCAAAAGTTTTATGCAATGTTAAAATGGATTAGTAGGTGATATTTGATTCACCCCCCCCCCCCCCCCCACCTCTCAATATCACATTTTCCAACTATATTTCCAACAAAAGGATGTTAGGTAGGATTTCAAAAAGATGAAGCGGCAAAAGTCAAACTTCATTTTGAGAAGGAAAAAGGGATTTGAAAATGATTGGTAGAGAAAAGAGATGGGGAGGTGGCCACCTTGGAAATGGTGATTGTGCACATGTTTAGAGGTTATCCATATTTTAATTAAGATTAGATGAATATTAGCAAAAAGGTAAGCATATGAAAAAGGTAAAAGGAATTAAATTAAAATAAATCTTAATTTAATCATGGTTTAGAAGAACTTTAAGCTAGTGGAGGAATAAAATAAATAAAATTTATTTTATAAAGGGAAATGGGGGGATAATATATTAAAATGAATTCTATATATTATAGTATTTAAATAAATTTTAAATACAAAGGGAAAATAAATTTATTTAATTAAATTAAATTTAATTAAATAAATAGAATAATATAATGATTATAGTTAATTAATAAAATTAACCATAATGTTAAGGGAAAATAGTAATAAAAATTAATATTAGTGTGCAAGGACAATTTTAGGTGTCTACAATCAGTGACACAACACAAATGACAACAACAGTAATTTCAACATCACTCAACGTAGTGATTAAAAGTATTAAATTTATCCAACAATCTCCCCAATGCATTAGCAATATCCAACATTTTGGTGGTATCGGTTGGTTATTGGCAGTATGGAGTTTATCATGTTGTTCATCGATATGTGAATAAGAATTTTTGTTAAGAATTTCTAATGTTCAGTAGTGTTTTGGGGAAAAGCATATTGTACTCTATCAGTGCTTCATACACATCAGTATTCATGTATGGTTTTGATGTTTGGCTATTCCTATCAGTTTCTGGTGATTGCTAATGTGCATTTCATCAAACAAGTTTTGGTGCTTTGGCTACAACATACTATAGACATCCTTTGTTAGGTGGTAATGGTTATTTTATGTTGTCATCTTTTGGACTTGGTTGTGGTATTCAAATTTATTTTGTAAAATGAATTGTAATACCTTAAGCCCAACCTATTTATGGGTTGTATTGTAGTGTGTTCTTATCTATGTCCTAGATTTAGGATCGATGCTTTGCATTAAATGTAAATGTAATATTTGGTGCATCAGTTTTATCACATGCTTGGTGTGAAGCTGGCATATCTAAGATTGGATACTAATATAAATAAAGAAGAAATTATTTATATCTGTGTGTGGAATATATGTGGAATCAATGTGGTAATTATGGCCAAGTAATCTTGTGATAGCAATGTATGTGAGCAGTGGTATCTATGGTGATATATTAAATATCTTATTGGTGCTTGCATACCGAAAGCAATAGATCAATCCTTTGGTGTTCTACTAGTGGTTGTGGTGATAGATCTTAACTATGGAACTATTCATGTATTTTTAGATGCAATTGGTATAGTTCATGATTTTATTTTGATGTCTACTTTGTATAAGGGAAATTATCCCAATTGGTAGTGAGCCTTGTTATTTTGGATGAGAGCCTTGTTATTTTGTTAGTGAGCCTTGTTGTATTGGCAGTGAGCCTACTTGTAGTGAGCAAAACTGACGGTGAGCCTTTGTAAAAATCACCATATCAGTGTCACCTTAATAGGTGTTTTAAATTTCATGAGAATTTTCTTCTTTGTGTTTTTTCCAAATTTGGGTTTCCATGTAAATCCCAGTGTTCTCTATGTTGATGTTTCTATGTTCTTAATGCTTATATTTTATGTGAATATTTGATGTGGTTAACTAAAAAATCTAAAGTTGTTAATATTTTCATTTGTAAGTTGACTAACAGAGGAAAAATTTTATAAGTTGTGTTGGAATAACTAAATCACCCCACCCCCCTCTCATTTATTCACCATGTTCAACAATTGGTATTAGAGCTTGGTCCCTTGCTGATAAATCTTAACCACTTGAGGGAGATCTTGATTCCTTGAACAGATGGAAAGGGGTTTTTACATAGAGGAAGATTGGTAGGTCATGTTGAGTGACATTGAAGGTACTGAATTAGAAAATGAGGAATTGAAGGATAATCTGAAAGAAGAAAATACTTGCATTGCTAAGTTAAGAGATCAAATAAAAAAATTAAAAGCTAGACACAAGGAGGTCAGTCAAGAACTAAAGAAATCAAAGGACAAAATTATAGATTTTGAATGGGAGCTGACTGAGCTAAGAAATTCAAAAGAGGTTTATGCATATCCAAATCAAAAATCAAAGACAGAGTCAGAGGAAAAGGCTCAGAAGGAAGATCTCATCAAAGCTGGATCAAATTAAAAGTCAAAGAATGCCTTGATAACAACATTTAAACTAGAAAAGGGGATGGAAGATTGGAAAGGGACTAAAGAAACCTTCAAGGAGATGATTAGGAAAAGCTCAAAAAAAAATGGGAATTTAAAGCTATAATTGGAAAGGCTAAAGGCATAATCTAAGGCATGTGAAAGTAGTACTATTCTGGATAACTTACTCGACATGTAGAAATGTCACAAAGAAGGAGAATGCTCAAATCAAATTGACAAAGGAAAAGGAAATTTACTTTAGCATGATGCAAAGGTTGGAATGAAAAATAAGGATGAAAATCAAAATCCATCCACAAGGAGGTCTCTGCCATAAGACAACCAGATGCTTAGAAATATTCAACTTTTAATGGTTTTTGTTATGTTTGCAAGAATTTTGGTCAAAAGGCAGTTGATTGTAGAATGAGAAAGGAACAAATAATTCAATGCTTTATCTGTCATAAAGTTGGTCACAAAAGAAAATCAGTGCAAGAGTCGAGTCTCAGATCTGGAGAATGAAAAGATCAATATCTTTCATGGAAATCATTATGCATGTCATAACTTTGGTCATAAAGTTAGTCAATGCAGATCTAATCATCTATTGGTGAATTTAGGAAAAAATAATGTGAATTGTTTCAGATGTGGACATATTGGTCACTATGAAAAATCATGCAAATCTGGCAATGGACCGGTAAATACTGGATGTGTTAATCATACTACACAATCTAGTGGATCTCAAAAGCAGAGTATGGAATGGAGAAGTAAATATGATGGTGCATATGTGTTACCAAATCTTGGTACTAGTCCTACCAATAAATGAGGAAGATATTTGGCTTAGGGGGAGTACTGAACAATTCAAATTTTGCACCTCCCTGAGGTACCAATTAGAACTAGGTTGTTACCAACATATGTGAAGTGGCATTAATGATGACAAGATGGTTTTGAGTGATTGATGTGCAAAGTATAATGGTTGTGTCAACAATGATTAATTCGGGCAAGAATCTTGATCATGATAGTTCATGGTTTTTAAAAGGTTAAATATTCAAATCATTTAGCATTGTAGCTCATGAAGGAAAATTGTGAATTTACAGAGTGCAAAGGAAAAAAATCTATAAGGTGATTCATGCCACCCAAGTTCATTATTAGTGTTGGTGTAAACATAAGGTGATTCATGCCACCCACAATCCCCAAGTTTGAATCCACAAACCACCACTAGGAATGAATAGGACCCCTCCAAGTAATGACTTCTTGATGAGATGTTTGTTCACCCCACAACCTCATTGCCAACTTAGATGTATGAATCAACACCCTCCTGACTCTTTCTTGTCATTTTTAGAAAGAAACTATAGTATTCTCCAATATTTGGTTAAGGAAACTAGCCAATTCCCTTGTAGCCCTCCTACTCGGTTATTTTGGACTTAACTCAAAATTTTCCCACACAACCCAAAAATCCAAAAATATTTTTGGACACCCTTTTCACTAATCTTTTAATATTGGAAAAGATAGAAATTGATTCTAAGGCTATCCTACCAAAAGTTACAAAAGACACCTAGGGCTAATAGGGCTAATTTGGGGCTCTAAAGAAGGAACTCCCCTCAAATGGATTGTTTTCCTCTTAATGGTGATTGGAGACTCTTAAGATAGAGTAGGAAATCCTATTTCCAAGGTTTTGTGATTAGATTCATCACCCATCACAAGTTATGGGGTCTGTTGTAGCCTATCTACAAGGTAATCACATAGAGATGCCTACCTAGGGCTTCCAATTTCTCCACCCTTCCCTACATGGAAAAATTCTCTCCCTTTGGAATATTACTATACAAGGGCCATTCTTTCAATTCACCAAGTTTCATCAAATTCCCATGGTCGATTTGCAAGAAATGGCCAAAAGCCTTAAAAACCCTAAGACCAATCTTGAATCAGGGCAGAGACCTTGTAGATCCAATAACACAGAAGCCTGGTTAGATGAAGTCTTCAAACCACTTGATAAAGTAAGGTAATAATCATAATAAAATCCTCTGATTAAATTTCCTTCATCCACCATTCATACCAGGCCATACAATTGTTGTTACAGTCCAATATTTGCAAAAAAATAGGGTAAATTTTATTGATTTTCAAAAATCTATTACATCACCATGCACTCTTGCATTAGTATGACCAAAATATCACCTAAATAGGTCCCTTAAACTATTTGAACCAACTTTGATTGGTTGGAGAGGTAGGACAATTTTTGGTAACATATTTTCAGTAAGTTGCTAAAAGTTGTAATGTAAAGCAACTTTTTAGCAATTTTTCAATTTTTGTGCAACATTTCATTTTTGTTGCATATTTTCTAATCCCTATGCTACCTAGGCCTATTGTGATGACCTAAGGATTCTTAGGGTCTGATAAAGACCCTACAATCCTAATTAAGACTAAATATGACCTTAAACACCTCTTTTATCAATCCCTTCAATCTAAGTGTCTTAGGTTTATATGGCCACCCAAAAGCACTTGATTGAACAACAGGATCCAAAATGAGCAGACATTGTCATCTAAGGAACTAGAGATATATTGAAAGAAGACTTGTGGTCTCCTTGGCATCAGTTCTCTTCCTTTGATTTAGTCTTTTGAGGGTGCTCCTGTACCATACTCCTAGGGTGAATGATTCTCAAGTCCTCTTGAGACTAGTTCTTCAAGACTTGTGCCAAGTCTCTTCATTTTTGCTTCATCCATCCACACAGCTTCCTCTTTAGGATATCCTACCCATTGAACCAAATATTTCTTGTAGACATTCTTCCTTGTCTATTTGACAATCTTGGTGTCAAGTATCTTGTCTGGTTTTCTTGGCTCATGATGTGGGAGTTCTGCTAGGTCTTGTTGGAGTTCTTCATCTTGGATACTTGTAGGTACATCGAATGGGCCTTTGTATGGGGTTAAGTCACAAACATTGAAGATAGGTGAGATCCCCAAATCTGAAGGTAAATCAACTTCATAGGTATTCAGTCCTAGTTTCTTGATGACTTCACAAGGACCTACTTTCCTCATCATCAGTTTTGTGTGTTTGCCTTTTGGAAACCTCTCTTTCTTGAGGTATACCCACACCAAATCTCCAATCTGAAACTGTAGGTCTCTTCTCTTTTTGTATGCACTTTCTTTGTACTTCATTGAACTTCTTTGTAGTGCTAGTTTGACCTATTCATACATCTCTTGGATGTTGGTTGCAAAGTCTTCACCATGGGCACTCACCTGACATCCTTGAGGAAGATCCCTTAACTCAAGAATACCTCTTGGACTCTACCCATAAACAACTTGGAATGGACTCTTACCTATACTCCTATTGATGGAGTCATTGAATGCAAATTATGCTTGGGCAAGAACATTGTCCCATTTTTCTCCATACTGCTTGGTTAGGCATCTCAATAGGTTTCCCAATGACCTATTGACAACTTTAGTTTTCCCATCTGTTTAGGGATGATAGGCATAACTGAAATGAATATTTTTCCCTAACCTTTTCCACAAGGTCCTCCAAAAGTGACATACAAATCTTACATCTCTATCAAAGATTATTATTCAGGGTAGACCATGGATTCTAACAATCTTCTTAAAGAATAGGTTGGCTACATAAGTTTCATCACTTGTGCTCTTACAAGGGATGAAATGGGTCATCTTGCTAAACCTATCCACTACAACATAGATATTGTCAAATCCCCTTTGTGTTCTTGGTAGACCCATCATAAAGTTCATGTTGCAACTCTCCCAAGGTCTAGTGGGAATGGGCAATGGTTGGTAAAACCCTACATTGGTTGAAGTACCCTTGGCCTTCTTACATATGGTGCAAGACTCTACACACTTCCTTACCTCAGTCAGCATCTTGGACCAATGGTAGAACCTCTTGACCTACTCCAAGGTCTTGTCCATGCCAAAGTGTCCTCCCATGCTTCCTGCATGCTTCTCTCTGATTATATTCTTCCTCATAGAGCACTTTGGGATACACAACTGATGTCCCTTGAACAAGAGTCCATCCTGAATTAGGAAATCTACATACTGATTGTGATATGCTTCTGAAAAATCATAAAAAAATTAATAGATGTCTTTGAAATCTTCATCAGACTACCACATGTCCTTCAAAAACTCAATACCCACACTTTGGAGCCTAATTTCTTGCACTGTCATGGTCCTTCTACTTAGAGCATCTGCCACCTTGTTGGCAACTCCCTTCTTGTGCTTTATGGAGAAGGTGAAGGCTTGAATGGACTCAACCCATTTCATGTGTTTGTGGCCTATTTTTTCTTGACTATTTAGAAAACTCAGAGAATGATTATCTATGAAAACCACAAACTCTCTTGGCAGGAGATAGTGTCTCCATTTTTTCAGTGCTTGGACTAGTGCATATAGTTCCAAGTCATAAGAGGATTACTTCCTCTTTGCATCATTCAATTTTTTACTAAAAAAGGCTATTGGCCTTCCTTCCTGGCTTAGTACTACTCCTATTACAATATTAGAAGCATCACATTCTATAGTGAAAACTTTGTGAAAATCAGGAAATGCTAAGACTGGTCTGTCAGATACTTTTTGCTTCAGATTCTGAAAATAGTCTTCTACTTCCTTGGTCCACACAAACTTGTGCTTTTGTCCCCCTTTGATAGTCTCCATCATTGGAGCACATAATTGGCTAAAGTTCCTCATGAAATTTCTATAGAATGATGCAAGGCCATGAAAGCTCCTCACCTTTGTCATTGTCCTTGGAGAAGACCAAGATAGAATAGCCATATCTTATCTGGATCTTTATATTTCCTCTTGCAACCACAAAGCCTAAATACACAAGCTCTTCCTACATAAAAATACATTTCTCCAAGTTGATGAAAAAATTTTCCTCATGTAATCTTTTGAGGACTAGATCTAGATGCCTTAAATGATCTTCTTTGGTTTTATTAAAAATAAGGATGTCATCTAGATATACAATGACAAATTTTCCCAGGAATGATTTGAGCACTTCATTCATGAGTCTCATGAATGTGCTAGGGGAATTAGACAGCCCAAAGGGCATCACCCTCCATTCATATAAGCCTTCATTGGTTTTGAAAGTTGTTTTCCACTCATCACCAATTCTGATTCTAATTTGGTGGTACCCACTCTTCAAGTCCACCTTAGAAAACTACCTTGCACCCCCTAAATGATCCATTAGGTCTTCAATTCTAGGCATGGGGAACCTATACCTTATGGTGATCCTATTAATGGCTCTAGAATCTTTGCACAACCTCCATGTGCCTTCTTTCTTTGGGGCTAGAAGAGAAGGTACTAAACAAGGGCTCAAGTTTTTGGTTATTAACCCTTTGTCTAGAAGTTCTTGTATTTTCCTAGCCATTTCTTTGTTTTGTTCAGGGGTTAGCTTATATGCTTCTTTGTTGGGAAAGGTAGCTCCAAGGATAAGATCAATGTGGTGGCTTATCTCTCTGATGGGAGGCAACTCACTAGGTAAGTCCTTAGACAAAATGTCTTTATACTGATCAAGCAGATCAGTCACTTCCTTGGGGCTAGTTCTTGTCAAGGTTTCTATTTTGACTTTCTTTCCCTTCTTCCTATCATTCCAAGGTAAAATAACATGAGCATAAAAAGGGTTTGCTTCTTCCTTAATGGTTCTCACAAACTCCTTTTCACCTATAAATGGAAACTTGGATTCATTTTGAGCTTCAACATGATTAGAATGGGGTAGGAATGTTACCTTCTCACCTTTGTGCATGATTAAGTAGGTGTTTAGTCTCCCATCATGACGTGCTTCCACATCATATTTCCATGGCCTCCCAAGGAGCAGATGGCAAGCATCCATTGGAACTATATCATAGAGAACCTTGTCCTTGTATTTCCCAAGTTGGAACTCCACCCAAGCTTGTTCTTCAATTATGGTTTGTTGGCTCTTATTAAACCAAGACACTTTGTAAGGGGTGGGGTGTGGGACCCTTCTCAATTTCAACTTCTCTATTGCTTCAAAAAAGATTAGATTGTCAATAGAACCACTATCAATAACCAACTTACATACCTTGCCTCCAATTTTGCATGAGGATCTGAACAAATTCTTCCTTTGGGGTGGCTCTTGGGTGAGTGGTGTCTTCACCAAGGTTCTCCTAAGCATCAAGTTTTCTCCCTCCTCAAGTAGTACATAGGATCCTTGGTTGTTTTTCCTTTGATCCTCTTCTTCCCTGACTATGTTAGCTCTCCTCTCCCCTTTCTTGTTCTTCTTTTCAAGGAACTTAGATGCTAAGTGTCCTATTTGATGGCACCTATAGCACTTCACACCTTCTAGGCCTCTTCCCCCATTTCTTCCTCTATAATTATTCCCTCTTCCTCTAAAGGTATCTCTAGGATTGTTGTCTCCCCTTTGGTTATCTTGGCTTGACTCCCCAAAGTCCTTGGAGTTCTTTCTGCCTTCATTGTGTTGGCTTCTACCATGGAAACTCTTGTTGTTGTTTGCACCTCTGCCTTTATTTGCCTGGTCTTGATTCCTTCTCATCTTCTCCTCTTCCTTTAATGCCAACTGATAGCATTGTTTGACATTAGTTATGGTACTCATGCTTAATTTATCTTGAATGGACATCTTCAAGCCTTGCATATACCTAGAAAGCTTCATAATCTCAGGTTCTGCCAACCTAGATTTCATCCCAAGCATCCTAAATTCCTTAGTGTATGTTGAGACATCTTGGTCTCTTTGTCTGAAACCCATTCTCTTTTTATGAATTTGGACTTCATATCTTCAGGGATATATGCTTCCCTCAACAGACCCATCATCTTCTTCCAAGTGGTGATTGGTCTCTTTCCTTCCTTCACTCTTTTATCTTGAGTGAAGTTCCACCATGTGAGGGCAGAACCTTGCAATTTTGACTTGGCTATCTTCAACCTTTGGTTTTTAGGGATGTCTTCACAATCAAAAAAGCTAGAGAGAGCATCGATCCAATCCAAGGGAACATCAGGGTCTAGTTTCCCATTGTAGACAGGTAGGTCCAATCTTGCATCCATGGTTCTTCTCTCCATGGACTTTAATGTCTTCAGGAGAATCCTTTGATTAGCAAGCACTTTTTCTTCCTCCTACTCAGGAGGTTCTTCTTCACTCCCCTTTTCATCCTCATCAAAGTTTCCAATGCTTCCTTTATCCATCTTCTCTGATAGCGTCTTCATATCCTTTGTCATCTTCTCCAATTAGGCCTCATATCTTTCCTTTTTCTCTCTAAATTTTTTTTCTAGTTATGCATTAGTTACTCTTCTTGGCACCTCTTCCTTAGTATCCTCTAACATGGTGTGTTCTTCCTCCTAAGGACCTTAGGAGCTCAGATACCAATTGATGTAGATAATCCCATAATACCCAAGTTTGAATCCACAAACCACCACTAGGAATGAATAGGACCCCTACAGGTAATGACTTCATGATAAGATTTTTGTTCACCCCACAACCTCCTTGCCAACTTAGATGTATGAATCAATACCCTCCTGACTCTTTCTTGTCAGTTTCATAAAGAAACTATAGTATTCTCCAATATTTAGTTAAGGAAACTAGCCAATTTCCTTGTAGCCCTCCTACTCAGTTATTTTGGACTTAACTCAAAATTTTCCCACACAACCCAAAAATCCAAACATATTTGGACACCTTTTTCACTGGTCTTTTAAGATTGGAAAAGATAGAATTGATTCTAAGGCTATCCCACCAAAAGTTACAAAAGACACCTAGGGCTAATAGGGATAATTTGGGGCTCTAAAGAAGGAAATCCCCTCAAATGGATTGGTTTCCTCTTAATGGAAATTGGAGACTCTTAAGAGAGAGTAGGAAATCCTATTTCTAAGGTTTTTTTATTAGATTCATCACCCATCAAAAGCTATGGGGTCTGTTGCAGCCTATCTACAAGGTAGTCACATAGAGATGCCTACCTAGAGCTCCTGGTTTCTCCACCCTTCCCTTCATGGAAAAAATATCTCATTTTGGAATATTACTGTAAAAGGGCCATTCTTTCAATTCACCAAGTTTCATCAAATTTCCATGGTCAATTTGCAAGAAATGGCCAAAAAGCCTTAAAACCCTAAGACCAATCCTAAATCAAGGCAGAGACCTTGTAGATCCAATAACATAGAAGCCTGGTTAGATGAAGTCTTCAACCCACTTGATAAAGGAAGGTAAGAATCATAAGAAACTCCTCCAATTAAATTTCCTTCATCCACTATCCATACCAGGTCATACAATTATTGTTACAGTCCAATATTTGCAAAAAAATAGGGTAAATTTTATTGATTTTCAAAAATCTATTACATCACCATGCACTCTCGCATTGGTATGACCAAAATATCACCTAAATAGGTCCCTCCAATTGTTTGAACCAACTTTTATCAGTTGGAGAGGTAGGATAGTCATTGGTAACAAATTTTCAGCAAGTTGTTAAAGTTGTAAAGCAACTTTTTAGCAATTTTTCAATTTTTGTGCAACATTTCATTTTTGTTGCATATTTTCTAATCCCTATTCTAACCAAGCCTATTGTGATGACCTAAGGCTTCTTAGGGCCTGATAAAGACCCTACACTCCTAATTAAGACTAAATCTAACCTTAAACACCTCTTTTATCAATCCCTTTAATCTAAGTGTCCTAGGTTTATATGGCCACCCAAAAGCACTTGATTGAACAACAGGATCCAAAATGAGGAGACATTGTCATCTAAGGAACTAGAGATATATTGAAAGAAGACTTATGGTCTCCTTGGCATTAGTTCTCTTCCTTTGATTTAGTCTTTTGAGGGTGCTACTACACCAGGGTTTGAGTTGAAAGAATTTCATCATGGTCGTATAAAGCAATTAGAGTTTAGTTTTCCTGTGAATAGAATGCAAAGAGTTAGAAATATAGGGCTCAACATTTGGGGATAATTTATGTGGTGCGATGATAGAGGATTCATTAAGTTTTTATTGATTCAATTTCAAGGCAAGACCTTAATATTGGAAAGACCTTACAATGTGATGAAGGAAATAATTAAGGGGATCACTAGTATGTGCAGCATTGGCAAAGTAACTACAAAGAAATATATTATCTATGAAGAGGTAGAAGCCTTGAGAATGATTGGTAGGGATCAGCATGCTTTCCAGATCTTTACCATTGAATATCTGATCATAAGGTATGTTTCTCATGAAATGTCTTACAAAATTAAATTCCATAATCGTGATGGTTCAACTTATGTTGTGGTTGTGTATATGTCATGTAAAATGGTGAATGAGAATGTACAAATGGATTTATGCAAAATACTATTAGATAATTTGAATTTGAATGTATAGATGTCAGTGGAAGATGATTACGATTTCTATTTTGGCTCATTGGTCATGTGCTTAGTGTTATATTTCATGAGATCTTTTCCTCGTAAAGAGAATGTTGTATGGAGGATCGACATTCTTGTTGGTAAATAAATTTATAGGTATCTAGAAGGGTTGGAAGATAAGGTAGATTTCTGCAAGGCATATTTCATGACTCTTTAGGAGAATCTTAACTCTAGATTGGTGATCGTTGGTGCTTTACCAACAAAGGAAATTGTAGGAGGTCCCTCTTTGGGACAAAAAGAGTTGGAAGTGGTTATTAGTGGTTCATCTTATAAACCAAAGAAGATAAAGAAAAGTGAGAAAGAGAATGAAATTGTTACTATTTTATAAAGTGAAGAGAAAGAAGTTAGTAAAGAAGAAGACTCATAGGAAGAGGCGGAATTCAAGGAAGAAGTGGAAAAAAGGGTGGTTTCTCCAAAGGAATCAAATGTTGTTGATTCTGACACTATTAAAAGTATGTTGGTTAAGGGAGAATTTGATATAATTGGTGGTTTATGGATTGAATTCTCTTCATCCAACAAGAACTTGGTGTTGAAGTTGTTGATTGATCATCTAATCAATAAGAAAATTGTTGTATCTAGTGTATCTAATATGCTTCCTGGAGAGATGCTAGTGTAGATAGAGAAAAATTTCTTGAGCTTTAGTGTTGATTAATGTATTATAGAAAATAAAATTGAGAACAAGTGTGGTAGTACAATGTAGATACTATCTCTTCTTATCGATAAAAAAAATCTTGCATGGAATAGATCAATAATTACTACTGGTACTATCTTCAGTGGCATGTTGTAGTTGACAAATTCAGATTTCAATGTGAGAAAATTGAAATAGAGCTCAATGAGCTGGGAAAAACATATAATATATTTAAGGATAGAGATGAAAAGTAGAGGATCAGAGTAGGTGAACTTGAGGCAGAACTCTTGTTACAAAAAAGACAGAGAGAAGACCTAATCAAGACATTTTGGCTTGTAAAGGAAATGGTTGAAGTTAGAGTGGATCATGTCTCTAGCATCACAGTGGATGCAAAGGAGTTTTAATAAAGGTCTCAAATTTCAGACTGGGTGAAATCATTTGACAAACTAGTCAAATGTGATAGTTTATGTGCTCACATGGAGGCGGCAGTTACAGAGTGGAAGAAAGAATTTCTAGTTTTCAAGGAGAGGTACTCAAAGGTATTTTTAGTAAAATATATTGTGTTACTTTAAATATCTTTTGTATATGTTTTTTATTTTGGCCATTTTCTATTGTGGCAAAGAGGGGGAGATAATTTAGGTTACATTTACTTAGAGGAAGTATTTTGGAGTGCAAGTAAATTGATATCATTTTGGATCAGGGGGAGTATTTTGGAGTTTAAGTAAAGTGTTATCATTCTAGAGAATTTTTTGAAGTTATGCCATCAATGCCAAAGGGGGAAATTATTAGTATTATTGTTTTCATTGATTTTCATTGATGTCAAAACCTCCATATCGACACTCTAGTGATATTGGTTAGTTGTTGGTAGTATGGGGTATTGTTGGAAATATTCAGGGATATACCGAGTTACTGAGAGGGGAGGGGTGAATCAGTAACTTCAAATTTCCTTACAATTACAGATGTATTAACATATAGTTCACTTTTTCTTTATGCATATAGAAAGCATGAAACTTAAAAGCATTCACAACAATGACACATAGATTTGGTTACCCAGAAACCTTCCAAAAAGAAAGTAAAACTGGGGTGGGGATGAAACCCACAAAGCTTTAGTACTGCAGAATAAAGTTGGCCGGTTAAGGCTTACAATTTGATCACTTCTGATGATCTACCCTGTTAGGAGCGAAAAGGATTGCTAGATCCACCTTGTTAAAGGATTTACAAACATACAATGAAGTATGCACTCGGTAAAGAGATTTTACAATAGACTGTTAAGTCTACCTGGTTAAAGGATTTTAGTACTGATTCACCTGTTAGGATGAAACAATAGATCTCTGCTTTGCAACTGGATTGCTGATTGAGATTCACTGAATGTACTGATCACCTTCTATGATGAATTTGTCTTTGCTGTTCCCTATACTACTGTAGCCCTTTGTAATTCGCTTATCTCTGCCTTTCCTTTTTATTCACATACATACTCATATAATTACATCTTGACATCTTTACAACATTTTTTATATACAAGTCTAAACAATTAATTACAATTACAAAGTCAGCTTGACAAATAAACATAGGTGCCACTAAGTCAGCCCAAGTATGGTTACACGGTTCCTGCAAACTAACTCGGTGACTTTTTGATACTCGGCGTCTACTGCATTACTCGGCATCGTCATGCACTCAGTAGAAGTGAAGGCACGGTTCATACTAATCACTCAGTAGGTTTTGAACTCGGTAAATATTGGTGACTCAGTAGACATAATGTTACTCAGTTTACACTGTCCTACTCGGTTTGCATTATCTTGATCGGTTTTCACTGTCTTGCTCGGTTTGCACTGTCCTTCTTGGTTTGCACTATTCTACTTGATTTGCACTGTTCTGCTCGGTTTGCACTGTTCTGCTCAGTTTGCACTGTTCTGCTTGGTTTGCACTGTTCTGCTCAGTTTGCACTGTTCTGCTCGGTTTGCACTGTTTTGCTCGGTTTGCACTCAAAATGCAAATAAGTGTTGTCACTAGTGGCAATTCTGCTTAATGCCAACAATCTCCCCCTTTGGCATTAGTGACAAAAACACTTATTGCTCAAAACTTATATACATGAATCATACTGAGATTTATTTTGATTTGTCTTTGTCATAGGGCTTTATACATTATCTCCCCCTTTCAATGTGCTAACTTTTTCTTCTATACAAATCTCCTTCTATACATATCTCCTTCTATACATATCTCCCCCTTTTTGACGATAATTCCAAAGGTGTATATACAAGTGATTTACAGAGAGAATTCAAAATTTGATAGAAAATTAGAATGTACCTTCATGATTAGTGCCAGGGTTCTGTCCCAATTTTCTTGCAGAATCTTGCATGTTTGGATTGCAATTTGGACTTCTGCAGAGAGTTCAATCATGTGATCTGCTATAGAGAACTGATTGTCATGAATCAATGTTTTGGAATGTTCAATGTGCTTATACATTGTATTCATGATGGGAAGGATCATATTCTGGATGTCTAGCAGTGTGGACCCGATCCTTGTGTCTTCTTTTAGTAGATATGACTGCATATTTGATAGATATGAGACTTTCATGTGATGAGAAGAGCTTGAACTTGGTTCAATTTGTAGCTTCTATATGCTAATCTTCATATCCTGATCCATTTTATTCATTTTATCCTTAACATCCTTTGTGAACTCGGCAATATTGCACAGTCTAGCCAAAAGAGAGGTGACATTCGAATAGGTGGATTCAATATTTGACAAATCTGAAGAAAATTCTACTTGATTAATGGCTATGTGCTGAGCAATGTGCTCAAGCACTTTATTGTTGAATCTCTTCTCGGCTCTTTCAACTAACTTTTCTGTCCCAGATGAATCCTCATTGTATTTATTTACTGCTTCAGCTAATTGTAGCAAAACATGTTGAGAGGAGTCTACTTTAATACCTAATGCATCAGACAAAATGTCTTTAGCATCCTTAATGATTTGATATTCCTTGTCTCTCTCCTCTTTAAGCTTCTTTTGCTTTGCTTTCCTTTGGAGGATTTCACCTATATTTTGCATTTGGTCTGCTGATAGATTTGCAAAATCTAATGTTGGAATTTCTATTTCTTCATCTAGGTCTATATCCTCTACTATATTCTTACCCAAAAATTTTATACTCGGTAGAGCCTTAGGCTTATCTGTACTTAATGCCTTAGTAGTAGTGATAATAGACATAGTAGGACTGGCTATAGAGACTGGCACACTGTCTACTAGAGAACTTAAAATATTTACACTTGTGGAATCAAAAACTGGAATACTTACTGCTGGAAAACTTGATGAAGCGGGAGACTGCAACTCGGTAGAAGAAATGGTGGTTGCTTTTGTTGTTGCTATAGGTGATTGGACAAAATTTGAAGTTGTCACAACCATGCTTGAAGGTGTCTCCGGGCTAGATGTAGAAACTTTTACTGGAGAGGTAGGAAGTGATGCAATGACTTCTGCTGCTATCCTCATAGTATCATCTACCTCAGTGGCTTCTTCTTGTTCATCACTGTCATCTTCAATATCTTTTATTATTACTATTTCAATACTCGGTTGGTGAAGATGGTATATGTTCTTCCATGTGGCATTTGCAGCTTTCACAACCGATTCAATATTGTTGATCAGAATCAAACAAGTATTGAACCTTAGTGTCATCTTACTTTCATTTTCCTTTAATGTCTTCTTTACTTCATCATTTTTCAAGCTCGGCATTAACTGTCTTAGGGTTTGATCAAATATGTCTATCACAGTTTGCTTTGCATTGCTCCATCTCATTTTTATTGGATTTAATAAGACTCCTGGAACCTGTTGGGCTATTTCATCAGGAGAGTATTTCCACTGTCCCATCTTTTCAATAACAGCATCTTCTATTTCCTTCTATTCTGTTTCCGATCTGGTTTCATATTTAGATTTTATGTTACTTACTCCAGATCCTGATCCATCTCTAAAAAGCCTGATCCTCTCTTGAAAGTTTAGAGGAGGCCTTTTGAATACTATATCTTTGTTTGCCTTGTCTACCTTATCTTTGTCTGCCTTACCTCTTGCACTTCTCCTTGTAAATACAGCAGTGGGAGGCTTAGGTGCCTTAGTGATAAAAACCTTTCCTTTCTTCTTTGCAGGTTCTGGTTCCTCTGTTTTCTCATCCTTTTCCTCTTCTTCTTCATCATTATCTCCTTTGTCCTCGGTTAGCATTTGCATTTTGGCTATCCTCTTCTTTCCTTTGTTTACCACCTATGGAATTTTTATGCTTAATTCAATTCTCACCTTTGCTTCATCATATGTTCCAAAATATGGAGCTTTGGGATTAACAGGCTGATTAAGAAGGGCTTCAATGATATTCTTGGTTTCATCAATATTTACCTCATAAGGAAGAGGTTTTACATATACAATCCTCAGTTTAGCTGCTTGAATATATACATTGTCACAGTCTACCATGAAACAAATGTCATCCTTGTAATCCTCCACCAACTTCTGTGGAATCCAGAATCTGTCATTCATTTTCTCTTTGAAAGACTCAAAATAACTATCCATGATGCTTTCAAAATTTTCACCCATTTCTGAGATGTATTCATTTATCTCATAAAGGACTAGCACATCTTTTCTCCATACAACTTTTCCTTTGGAAGGGAAGAATTTTTGAACATAGAAGAATAAACAGACCAGTAGGGATCCAAACTTACATGGATTGTTTTTGGAAGTTTGAATGCTTTCCATGTTCTTGTTAAACTATTTTAACAATAAATCTGCAAGGTCAAATGATAAGTTTTTCTTGACCACTTTGTATGCTAGGTCAATAGCTTCACAGGAGACACTATTTTGTCGACTTGAACTATATATTTTATGGGCAATTATGTGTGTACCAAACTTTAGTTCAGCATCGGTAATGCTGCTAACTTTCATGCCTCTACCGTCCCGCTCGGCTAGGGTTTTCTTTTCCAGTTCCGACCGACCTAGGGTTTTGGTAGTTTTTGCTTTGTTCAACATGGGAAGACCGGTGATTTGATGAATCATCTTCTTGGTGATCTCTATGGGTTGCTCAAGCCAAATCTTGCCATCATGTATACGGCTGAGAATGTATCTAACCCATTTTTCTTGAAAGTTTCAAGGTAAATGTGCAATGTGAACTAATCCCTTATCTTCCAGATGTTTGTGCTTAGGTTTCAGAATACCATCCACACACAGTTCTTCACGCACAATATCTAGTTCTAGGTTTCCCATTTCATGAATTGCACAGTTGAAATGATTGCGAATATCGTTAATAAGTAGTACCTTAGGAGGAATCTGAGATTGAGCTCCGTTTGGGTCTAGGGCTGCTACAATTGTGGGCACGATCATGAAATCTGGTGCTCTCCATTCCCCTTGGACTAACATTTCAGATCCTTTCTTCGCAAAGGTGCTGGATGATGCCATGGTAGCTCACAAAAAATTCTTTTCGCAAAAGGTATTTGAGTCGCTCGATTGCTCTTGAAGTTTTCTGCTCTCAAAGTGCTAAAATTTGCGGTGAGAAATGAGTTCGATTTCTTGCCTTTTGTTTACAACTCTGTCATTAATGCTCAGTACAAATTAGGGTATGAATTCTGATAGACTGTCATCCACTAAGAATTAATTGCTCGGTGAAGACTTCGCAACTCGGTGAACTTGAGAATTCATATTGCTCCGACCTCGCTCGGTAAAGACTAATACCGACCTTGTTCGATTAAGACTGGTACCGACCTTCCTATGATCTTACTGCATCTTGTATGCTGATTTAGATCTTTCTTTTAATTCGGTTCTGGAACTGCTTGAAGTTTGTCTAGGAGAATACAGTTCCAGTGCTTTCTTGGAAATTTAGTTTGAGTCGGTAGAGCCACCCATTCCATTACTTGGACTGGTTTGCTCAGTAGATTTAGGAATCCACTTTTGTCTCACCTATTTCCTGACCTTAGTTGCTTCATTCTTCTTTCCATCTTCAACTTCACTAGCATTCATGCAGTTTCTAGCTATGTGACCGAGTTTAGTGCATTTGAAGCATCTTATGGTAGTATCTCTTTTCCTTAGATGATGCTTTATGCAGTTCATGCCAATGTGTCCATATTCTCCACAGTAATGACATCTACATCAGGTGTTGTAGTCCCATCCAAACATTGCTTTCATAATTTTTTCTACTGGATTGAATGTCTTGGATCTGCACTCAGATGCTTTGTGACCTTGTTTGTTGCACTTGTGACAATTACCTCTGAATCTTGGTTTTTCCCTGCATTCATTTGCTTTGTGACCATGTTGATTGTAGTTGTAGCATTTTCCATTGAATTCTGCTTTTTCATTGTTCCAACATTTATTTGAAGTATGTCCTATTTTACCACAATGATTACAAGTAGGTTTTTGATTTCTTTGAGTACCTTGCGTAGAAGATTCACCTTCTCCTTTGTATCCAAGTCCTACTTTTCCTTTCTACCTATGCAGATTTTGCTCATACAGCTGATTCAAGTCTTCTTGGCTTTTCAGCATTCCTTCATTGATTTGTTTTTCAGCATTTAGGTCATCCACCAATCTTAGATTGATTTCCTTTTTAGATCTTAGTTCCTCTCTTGTGTTTTCTATTTCTAATCTTAGATTTAGAATTTCCTCATTTGTATGGGAGATCTGATCAATTAGGTTTTCTAGCTGAAGGGTTTTATTTTGGACTTCATTGTTCCTTCCATCTAATTCATCTTTCAACTTGTTTCTTTGTTCTAAGATCTCACAAAATCTTGTTGAGTGTAGCTCTTGTTCTCTTTTTAATTTTCTCACTTCTTCCTGCAGAGACCCATTCTTTTCTAGGAGTTCTTTGACAGCATTGTTTGCTTCATCTGAGCTATTTGAGGGAAAAAGATCTTCAACCTTTTCTTCAATGTAATTCTGATCATTCATCTGATTTGCAAGTTCCTTCCTTCTTCTTAGGGATTGGGAAAGATGTTCTTTTGCTTCCTTTAGTTTAGCTATGGCCATTTCCAGATCTAGCTTTTCATTTTCAATCACCTTGTTCAGTTTGAATACCTCCATTTTCCTGGATCTTTGCTCAAGCTAGTTAAGCTTTATCTTGAGAACCAACAAAGCTCTGATACCAATTGTTGGAAATATTCAGGGATATACCGAGTTACTGAGAGGGGAGGGGTGAATCAGTAACTTCAAATTTCCTTACAATTACAGATGTATTAACATATAGTTCACTTTTTCTTTATGCATATAGAAAGCGTGAAACTTAAAAGCATTCACAACAATGACACATAGATTTGGTTACCCAGAAACCTTCCAAAAAGAAAGTAAAACTGGGGTGGGGATGAAACCCACAAAGCTTTAGTACTGCAGAATAAAGTTGGCCGGTTAAGGCTTACAATTTGATCACTTCTGATGATCTGCCCTGTTAGGAGCAAAAAGGATTGCTAGATCCACCCTGTTAAAGGATTTACAAACATACAATGAAGTATGCACTCGGTAAAGAGATTTTACAACAGACTGTTAAGTCTACCTGGTTAAAGGATTTTAGTACTGATTCACCTGTTAGGATGAAACAGTAGATCTCTGCTTTGCAACTGGATTGCTGATTGAGATTCGCTGAATGTACTGATCACCTTCTGTGATGAATTTGTCTTTGCTGTTCCCTATACTGTTGTAGCCCTTTGTAATTCGCTTATCTCTGCCTTTCCTTTTTATTCACATACATACTCATATAATTACATCTTGACATCTTTACAACATTGTTTATATACAAGTCTAAACAATTAATTACAATTACAAAGTCGGCTTGACAAATAAACATAGGTGCCACTAAGTCGGCCCAAGTATGGTTACACGGTTCCTGCAAACTAACTCGGTGACTTTCTGATACTCGGCGTCCACTGCATTACTCGGCATCATCATGCACTCGGTAGAAGTGAAGGCACGGTTCATACTAATCACTCGGTAGGTTTTGAACTCGGTATATACTGGTGACTCGGTAGACATAATGTTACTCGGTTTACACTGTCCTGCTCGATTTGCATTATCTTGATCAGTTTACACTGTCTTGCTCGGTTTGCACTGTCCTGCTTGGTTTGCACTGTTCTGCTCGGTTTGCACTGTTCTGCTCAGTTTGCACTGTTCTGCTCGGTTTGCACTATTCTTCTTAGTTTGCACTGTTCTGCTTGGTTTGCACTGTTCTGCTTGGTTTGCACTCAAAATGCAAATAATTGTTGTCACTAGTGGCAATTCTACTTAATGCCAACAGGTATATGATATTGTTTATCAGTATGTGAACAAGAATTTTGGTTAAACATTACTTATGATCAGTAGTAATTCAAGGACAAGTGTATTGTATTATATCAATGCTTCATATACATCAGTAATCTTGTATGATTTTTGTGTTTGGATATTCTATCAGTTTCTGGTGATTGTCGATGTGTAGTTTATTAGATAATTTTTGGTGCTTTGGCTCTAGCGTACTATGGACATCCTTCATTATGTGGTAAAATTTATTTTATATCTTCATCTTTTGGACTTGGTTGTGGTATTCATATCGATTTAGTAAAATGAATTGTAATACCTTAAGTTTGGCCTATCTTTGGGTTATATTGTACTGTGTTCTTATGTATGTCCTAGATTTAGGATCTATGCTTTTCATTAAATGTAAATGTAATATTTGTTGCATCAGTGTTGTCACATGCTTGGTGTGAATCTAACATATGTAAGATTGGATACCAATTTAAATAAAGAAGAAATTCTTTGTATTTGTGTGTGTAATGTGTGTGGAATCAATGTGGTGATTGTGGCTAAGAAATCTTGTGACAACATTGTATGTGAGTAGTGGTATCCTTGATGATAGGTTGAAGATCTTATCTGTGCTTGCATACCAAAAGTAGTAGATAAATCCTTTGGTGTTCTATTGGTGGTTGTGTTGATAGAGCTTAATTATGGAACTTTTCATTCATGTTTAGATGCAACTGGTATTGTTTGTGATTCCATTCTAATATCTACTTTGTATAAGGGTGGTTATCCTCATTGGCATTGAGCCTTGTTATTTTTCCAGTGAGCCTTACTGTACCAGAAATGATCCTACTTGCAATGAGAACAACCGGTAATGAGACTTTTTAAAAATCACCATACTAGTGCCACCTTAATAGGTGTTTTACATTTCATGAGAATTAGCTTCTCCATGGTTTTTTCCTAATTTGGGTTTCCATGTAAATCTTGGTGTTCTCTATGTCGATATTTCTATGTTCTTAATGCTTATATTTTATGTGGATGTTTGATGTGCTTAATTGACAATCTAAAGTTGTTAATACTATCATTTTTAAGTTGACCAACAAAGGAAAAGTTTTATAAGTTGTATAGGAATAACTAATTCACTTCACCTCTTAGTTATTCGAGATGTTCAACATGTCCTTGCTTAAGGGGCATCTTATAGTGGAAACTGCTCTTGTGGGTGACTTTATGCTTTGTTAAAGTCATTTCTCTTGTTAAGATTTTTGCAATCACTTTAACATGGGGACATACACTTAGCTCCTTGTTTCACATTTTCCACACACATACAATGTAATCTCTTATGTATATTTCTCAGGAGATAATGTTTTCCTTGTATTTATCTTTACATTATCATGTCATTTTTATTCTTCATTGGATCCTAAGAATAATCCTTCTTTCATTTGGTCACAAGACTAACCACTTTTCTAGATCCCTTAATGGAGACAAGCTTTCCTTAAGGACTGATCCCCTTTGTTTTGATGGGTTGTCTAGCATCTCATAGCTTGCTAGACTATCAATTCCATCTTTTGCAATGGTGTTTTCCCTTTGCATGATATATAGTAAGGCAATACCTTACTAGGATAGATGGTCATGTCTCTTTCTATATCTCTCTCTTTGATTGTTGCCTCTTTTATCTTGGTTTTGGATGTCATAAGGACCAAAGTCACTTTGGGGAATTGTGTTTCCTTGTCTCCTTAACCTTGATGAAAAAAATTCCAATGCATTGATCTACTTTACCATGAACATAATGTTGTCTCATACTTTCGCTAAAGTGAGGGCTAAATGTACTATCCTAAAAGAATAGCTCCAATAATTGGATGCTCAATTAGGACCCATTTTGGTTAGTTTTATATTTCATGTCAGTTATGCTTGATCCAACTAAATATCTCCCTCTGTTTTGGAATATTCCTTATCTTCCCATTTTATTTTAGGTTCTTTTTCCAAGGTACATAACACCTTGGGTGTTATAGAAACACAATGCCCAAGGCATTGTGTTCTCCTAGGTTTGGGCCCAGATTTGAATTATGGCCTCGTTTCAGTGTTTCAGTGGGAAATTAGATCTCATAGTTGACTTGGCTTATTTTTGAATCCCAAAATGTGTGAGAGGAATATAAACACCCTATCTCTCATAATTTTGGTAACCATGATCAATGTTATTAAGCATTATCAAATATTTGAATGAAAACATCCAAGATCTACCATTTCTCCAAGCATCCAAGGCATTTTTAAGGATATCTTATCCATTGTATCAAATTTCTCTACCATGATGGTTGAGTAGAGGATTTCTCAAGGAAGCAAGAATATCCTTTTTCCATACAAACACATTATTTCTTCATGTAAAGTGTTCAATCAAGCATAAAAATATTAAAGATCTAGGAGTGGCATTCATAGATGCATGCATTTGTGAGGGCATCCTTGATTCCTTTCTACATTTCAAGGCTAAAAAATATAATTCAAGCATCTTCATGTGTGATCTTAATATCCATTCATGAAGGTATTTACAAGGTAGATCTAACACTTACATTAACACTTACTTTCTTTTATGAAATTTCATTTCATTTTCAAGTTTGATTCCTAAAAAGGGGTTTGACCAATGAAAACCTCTTTCCACAACCTTTTTCTATATTTTTCTTTGTGCATGAACAAGTGGCATAATTGTTGGAACTTAATCTGGAAAGTGTAGGATCTGTAGAATCGACTGTGAAAGTTTCAAGAGGACCCCCTAGGTATAGAATGCCCCAAGCATTATGTTCCTGATAAAAATATGCCCAAAGAGTTTTGTACCTAGAAAATTTTGTTTAGATTTAGATCACATGTTGGTACAGTTCTTAGATTTCTATTCTAGGTCATTATAGCTTCCTATTTGTTTTCTGTCAGTTCGTATTTCTTGAAACTACATATATTTGCTAATTTAGCCTTTTATCTTGCATCATTAGGCCATTTTATCCATTTTATTCCTAATCATAATCATAAAAGGAATAATTGCCCCACTTAGCACATCAAACTAACTTTGATCCTAGTGGGGCATCTTCATTCTAAATTGTACATTAAGAAAAGGTAGACAATCCCTCGCACTTCACTTAATCATATTTTTCTTTATATATGTTTTTGGTGAACCAGACACATAACATTTCCATTCTAATTTTGGTGTTAAATCCCCTTTATGTACATTGGATCCTCAATTTTCACTTCATATTTAGATGTATTATTCATTAGATATTATGTTCAATTATGCTTAATTCAATTAATGTTGCATTAATCTAATAAGTGTTTTCATATCTCTTTCAAATTTGATACTTTCCATTTTTAGATCTATCTTTTCTTTCTTCTCTTGTGCATGAGTGTTATAACATTGATTCCTACCTATCGCATTCTCGTTAGGAGAATTTGTAGATGCATAGGTTCCTTTGATCATGAGTCATCTTTGTTTCGTAGGAATCTTGATGAGATAAACATGCTTACTAATGAGATTTCTACTATGGTTGAGAATCCTTCTTGTCATTCTCCTCATGATGATGAGTCTTTAAGAGTTCCTCCTATCCAAGGGAAAAATCTTTCCCATGACTTAAAATTTGAACAACGGTTAAGCCAACAGAATTCTAATATGAAATATATCTCCTTAGTAGAAGGTTTTAGGATGTTGATTCACAATGATGAACATGGAATCAACTTTTTTTTTAGGTTTTCTAAAATATGTAATTATTTATCCAATAATACAAGAATCATAAATACAAAAACCTAACATATTCTTGCACTAATAAATTTAAAAACCTAACAAGAGAGAAATTGTTTTTAAAAAAACATCCAGCATACAAGCAGAAATGAACAAAGAAAAGGAGAATTTGGTGCACCTGGTATAGTAGCGTTTAATTTTTAGGTGATGTAGTGCACTCAGGAGCCTTGTCAAACAAAAATTGCTAAGGGGTTCACAAGAAATAGTATGTGGAGCCTAAATCAATGGTTGAAAATAACCTTTTAACTATCATCTTTGGCTTACAAATAAATATTTTGTAAAAAAACTAGTTAAAAAAGGTTTCGACTGAAACCCATGTTCGATTGAAACCATTAAATCATTAATAAAATAATATTTTTAATCGGACGTATATGGTGTCCTATGTTCAATCAAAAATGTATGCGTCATGGGTTTTGATTGAAAATTTAGAGCATGTTCGATCAAAACTTTCTATTCAAATGAACATGCTTCCTAATCATGTTTTCCCCGCTCACATTTTTCCTTCATGGGTGAAAGTGTAACCCACTATTTTGGGATCACCCCCATGCAAAACTTACTGAGAATTTCACTAATATATATATTTTTGTTAATGATTGGTAAATTTCTTCAAAGCCCAAATAAGAATGAAGATGACCCAAATCAATCAATATAAACCCTTGCTTCAATTTGTCTTTTACATTTTGATATAATCCTCATTATTACCAATGAAATAAATCATCAACATAAACAACAATTCCAGCGGCCTTTTTAACAAAAAGAGTTACATCATTGAATTCAAAATATTTGAAATTCAACTTGAAAATAAGAATAATAAAGTTCTCATATTATACTCGAGAGGATTATTTTAAACCATACAATGATTTTACAACCTTATACCTGTATGCACCCTAAAATGGTCACCTAGACTTTGGGCCCCATTCTTCAAATCAAATGATGGAACCAATTTATCGATTTCCCAAATCAATGCTTTGCAATATTTTCAATTCAAATCAATTTCCTTGATCAAATCCTAATTTTGTCATTTATTCAATTTTATTCTATGGGCTAACCATTTTATCCTAAGTCTTTATTTAATTAAAATGAATTCCCTCCCCTTTTATTAAATAAAAAGCTCCCACTTTCCTCTTATCCTAAGTTGCACAAATAAAGCATTATTCTTATTTTATAAAAAGAAGAGAAAAGGCCTTTTTGTCTCACATGAGGCTCAAAAGTCAACACTTCTTTCTCATTGGAGGAGACTTGTGCACATGGATTGTTCCTCTTTCAAACCCCACCCTTGATCAAATTGTTTGCCTCTTAATCTCCATCATTTGTTGATTCTCATTTCTTATAAAAGAAGAGCTCTCTTCTCATTCTAGAATCCTAACTTTTGAATAATAATCTTATGCTACAAGATTTCTTGGTGACTTTGGATCTTTGGAGATCTTGTTGCATTTAGCTTTCATTCTTGCATCATAGCTTCATGTTTATGCTTTCTTAGCTTAGATTTCCTTTCAAGTTCTAGCTTAGATCACCTAGCTTAATTAGCAAGGCTTGTAATACTTTCATTTCCGTAGCCTAGTTACATTCTTCATTCTAGCATAACATTGCATTGCATTTCCATCTTGATTCTTGAGGATATTGGCATTCTTGCCCTTGTCTCTTTGAATCTTCCATTATGTGGTTTACTAGCAAGGTTATAGGCTTAATAGCTCTAGCTGAGAGCATTCTTAATATCCTTGTGACTCCATGCCTAGGGAGCTCTAGGTCACTTTCTCAAGGTTTCCCATCCATGGATTCTCTTGGAAGTAATGACTTAGAGAAGTGCACATCTTAGTATGTACATTTTTGGCGCCCACCATGGGGCAGAACACTCTTGTTTTGTCTTTATTTTCATACATTTTTCACTAATTTTTTGTCATATTTTGCTTGTTGTTTCAGATGTTTGTCTGTACTTTCTAACAGAATATCATATGATAGTTCACTAGTATCGTACGATAGTTTTTTATATAGATGTGTGATGCTTTTCCAGTAAAAGTATCGTACACCCATATAGAACTCTATCGCATGGATATATAACATTCTGTCGCATGGAAGTGGTGCTAAGTGTAGCACAGAACAAAAGCATAGCACTACTATACTGCAAAGTGTAGTATGAACTTCTGCTGACAAACTATCGTACTACCATATAAAAATTATCGCATGGCCATATAACATTCTATTGCATGAAAGTGGTGCTAAGTGCAGCACTAAACAAAAGTGTAGCACCACTATACTGTGAAGTGTAGTACAAAACTTCTTCTGACAGAATTGTCGGCCGAGCCTAGCAATGACTGATTTTGATGCTTTCTTTGCAAGATTTGATTTATTTGCTTCAGATTTCTGATTTGTTGTGGTAGAACAAAGGTTTACTTGCATATTTTACTTGATTTTATTATGCTAACCTTTGTGGGGCTAACAAGTTGTGCTTGTAGGTGTGCCCTCATTGCTTGAATATTTTCAAAAAAAGAATGCATGTCAAAGCTTCAAATGCATAACGGCTACTAATACTTTTTGCAGGGCTGCCCAAAGCATAAAAACAAATCAAGTGCTTGTTCATTTCTTTCATTTTTAAGTGTGGCATATACTAGTTGATTCTTTTCATAGGCACTTAATATCTTGTTGTAGGAGTCTTTTGGTGGTAGAAGAGTATGCTCTTCACCCTTGTGGTGAACCAGAAATCTTGACCCACTTCTAGATTTTGAAAGAAAAAGGCTAATTGAACTTTTCTTGGTGTGTTTGGGAGAGATTTTTGAGATAGGAGAGTATGCTCTTCACCCTTGAGGTGAACCAAAAATCTTGACCCTCAAAAGTTAATCCACTTTTTGTCTAGTTTTAGAATCCTTTAGTGGGCCTGCTCTTGAGCAATCAAAAGGAACGAACCAAGTGGGGACAAGCTAATACCAAGCTATTCCAACCCACTATAAAATCAAGGCTATCAAGGACACAAAACCTTGGTAGACGTAGTACTTGTCTTCGTTTGGTGTGAGTACTTGTGGGATTGTGACCATGAAGAAAATGCCAAGCAAGAATGCTTAAGGTACTCTTGTGGCTGCAAGGTTCGTTACTTGTCGCAAGGTAAGGATTCCCTTTGGGGAGCAAGAGGGGTATTATGAATGGAAGCCCTTACTAAGAACCGTAGATAGAAGCTACCCAATTTTTTTGCTTAGCATCTTGATGCAAGGATTGATCCTAGTGGACTAACCCGGATCACCCCAAGACTACTCACCATATGTGTTCCTTTGGTTGTGTCATTGGCACTTCCATGATAAAGCCAATATCTATTGTGGGTAACCACTCTATGTGAGGCAATGGGACACCAAGTGTGGGCCAAGTTGTTGAGTATTGAGCCTTTTTCTTTCTAGGCTAGTAAGTGCTTGATTTGTCTTTGTTGTGATCTACCTGTGTAAATGTTCTTGAACATCAAACATCATGGTAGCATTCATAGGATTTTTTGCTTTGATATCACAATTGCTTGTCTTGGAAACGTTGCTTTCACTCTTGTGCAAAGTGTTTTACAACACGTTTGATCACTTACTATTTGCAAACCTATCTATTCTCTGCTATTACTATGTTTGGAGTCGAGAAATTGAACCATCAAACTGAGACTTTAGATGAATTACCTTCAAAAACTGAGATTTTTACACTCACTGGTTAAATATCGTATGATACTGCACAACTGTCATGTAAGGAAACTTAGGTGTGGAAACAACTTCCTACACTAATCTCTAAAGGAAATTATTGTGCAAATTCTTTTAAATCCTTACAATTTCAGATTCGTTAACTACTTTAATAATGATATTGCAGCCATATACCATGCATACAGAAAATAGAGAATGACACAATGATTTACCCTGGGGAAAACCTTTCAGTAAAAACCCTAGCACTCCAAAACCTGCACAATGTATTAATCAAAACTATTATAGCTTACAATACACTTGCAATGCAAGTTCTTTCAGAAGATTTTCCAACTCTTGAAGAAAAATCGTGACAGGATAAAAAAGTTCCAACAATACACTAACTTCTCCTCACTTCGCAACCCTAAAAAATGCTTATATCATGTGCTTCCCTTTTTTGGGCAACTTCCAAAGATAGCCATATTAGGGTTTTACCATTCTCTGATAAAATAGGAACCCTAAAAAAAATTTACTCAACTTTATCAATTGCCACATGCCTTGCATGTCTTCACCCATCATTGAATCTTCCAAACATAGCTCTTATGTGTCATAGGAATCTATCATAACCATTTTAGCCATGATCTCCTTACACACAATTCAAGATGCTGACACATCAAATGGAGTGACACATCAACATACCAACTAGACATGTACACTCACACTTAATTACATTATTTGCAAGAAATACATTTTACAAAACAAATAATAAGAATAGGAATTATCCAAGGTTGAGACACCTTATTCCTAACATGTCACACAGCCTGCCTGGATAATATCACATACACTTCCTGGAAACTATCACACTGCTTCTTGCAAAATATCATCTAGGGAAATTGTATCGTTCTATTACCCTGTGAATTATTATACAAAGTCAAACTTGTTGTCTAGCAGTTTGTCCCCAATTTGCCAAAACAGTGACCTATTTTCAGTCTTCCTTGGTCGGTCTAGGTTAGATCTTAGGTGACATGACATGTTGCTCAACATCCAAATTAACTTAAATGGTATCAAGTTGCACAAAATGACTCTTGGTCTTCTTTCTTCTACATCTCCCATGTCTTCCTAGTCTCCCATTTTCATCCTTTCTCTTCTTCCTTCATGCTTCTTCCTCTTCTTCCTAAACTCTTCATGTCTTCTTGATTCTTTTCCTCTTATTATCTAGTCTACCTTCATCTCTTCTATCACTTCCATGCTTGATTCCTCCTTTTCCAGAATCATGAATTTCAACTATCTTGTTATGGAACCTCTCTTAAAAATAGGTGATCTTGAACTCATTGCTCAATTCAAAGAGTTTTATTCCTCCAATAGTCCTTCTAGATATCTCATGGGTGATGAACTTAAGACAAAAATAAAATAAAAGATGAATGAATTAGATGCCTTTGCTAGGATCATAAACATGATCATGTCATGACCTCCCTCTTCCAAACATTTTTCATCATCTAAGTCTTCTCATTCTTCTTCATCTTCCAAGTCTTACCATGACTCTACTATACATTATTCACATTCCTCATTATCCAACTCTTCTTCCTCCACTAGGTCTTCACTTTCTTCTTCTTCACGATCTCGTTCCTCTTCTACTTCTCCCTAGAGTCTTACTTCTCTTCCCAAGATATACCATAATGAGCAATGTGACAATCCTTCTGATACCTCTCCCATGAAGAGTGATAAACCCATCTTTGATAACTATGATGCCTATGATGATGGACAATATAGTGATACCTATGACACCTCTATTCCTAAGAGTCCTCCTCGTCGTGTGCTCGTGCTTACTGGAAATGGGTTGTCACATTGGATAGATCATGATGGTGATCCATATGAATCTGATTTTGAAAGAGACTTTGATGTTTTTTGTGAACAATACCTAGATGATACATCTACTTCACTTGAGGAAGAGAAAGCTTACCATGCTGATTATAAATGTAAATACTATAAGAATCTCTCCTCTAAGAACTCTCATGCTGAAAATAAAGATTACACTCTTGAGAAAGATTATGTTAATGATGGAACTTTGTCTTGTGATGGTTCCCTTCCATCGCCTACTTCCTCCAATACCCATACATTTCCTAAAACTTTTGAGTCTTCCAAATCTGTCACAAATCCTTCATCCAACAAAGATCCTAATACTTTTCATGTGGTTCCCTATAGTTATCCTCAAGGGATACCTCTTAAAGAAACTCAAGCTAACCTTCACTTGGCTGCAAATACTTTCAATAATGCTAAACCTAAAGATCCTAAGCCTTTATACACTATAATGCCTACTTCAGCTAGTCCTTCACCATCTCTTCCAAAATCTTCCATACAATTCCAACATGCTTCCTTGTCCCTAGAAGTGGCTCCATGTCAAGAGGACTCTAAGAATAAAGAAAAGAACATAAAAAAAGATCAAGATCAAGAACCCTCCATTTCATCCAATCCTTTTCATGATGCCTCTTAGCTATTTCACGGTTCTTTTGATCCTCTACGCCCTTCCTCATTCATTCCACCATGTCTTAAGTCTTCTCCTAAGCAAGATCAAGCTACTACTCACACCGTTGAGCTTATTGACAATCAAAATAACCTTACTACACTTGTGCTTTCCAAAGATGATACTTCCATTAAGGTTATTAAACATAGTATTATTACTTCCAATGTTAAGCCTCTTGAAAATCAAGAGAAGAATTATACGCTTATGCTATCCAAAGCTCCTTGTCAAGATCAAAGTCTTCCATCTTCTGGTTCTACCACTCCATGTTCACTTCCACTTTCTACTCTTCCTAAGTCTTTTCAAGATCTGAATAATCCTATCAAATAAGTTGCTCCTACTCAAGATGTTCATGATCCTATTGTAAATCCTAATGCTCACTCTAAAGATCCTAATGTCCTTGGTTGTCATATAGATTTCAATGAACTTATTGATTATCCTTTTGTATCTTCCATGTCCATCCTTGGACCTCCTCCACCAATACTAAGGGCTTCACGTCTTCCTTCCATATTGGTCCCTTATGTCCCTTCACTTTCCCCTCCTAACTCTCCTAATTCATCATCCATCTTGGATCCTTACATCCCTCCATCTCCCATCTTTTCTCAAGATCAACATAGATGCATACCCTTGAATCCTTTTCATCCACCAACTCATCTAAACCAGTCATATTATCATTCTTCTTCCACAAGTCCCAAGTCTTTTGGAAGTAACTTGAATGTTCAATGCAAGAAAAAGAAGCAATACAAGAATCCATCAAAAAAAGAAGATCACCATGTCTCCTCTAATCGACATGGAGGCATAAAGTCAAAAGAGATCTCTAAGAAGAAAACTACAACACAATTATGGGTTCCAAAATCCATCATTGAAGATATTCTCTCTAAATCATCAAAAATGGTCACCTAGACTTTAGGCCCCATTCTTCAATTTATCAAATGATGGAACCAATTTATCAATTTCCCGAATCAATGCTTTGCAATATTTTCAATTCAAATCAATTTCCTTGATCAAATCCTAATTCTATCATTTATTCAATTTTATTCTATGGGCTAACTATTTTATCCTAAGTCTTTATTTAATTAAAAGGAATTCCCTCCCCTTTTATTAAATAAAAAGCTCCCACTTTCCTCTTATCCTAAGTTGCACAAATAAAGCATTATTCTTATTTTATAAAAAGAAGAAAAGGCCTTTTTGTCTCACATGAGGCTCAAAAGTCAACACTTCTTTCTCATTGGAGGAGACTTGTGCACATGGATTGTTCCTCTTTCAAACCCCACCCTTGATCAAATCATTTGCCTCTTAATCTCCATCGTCTATTGATTCTTATTTCTTATAAAAGAAGAGCTCTCTTCTCATTCTAGAATCCTAACTTTTGAATACTAATCTTATGCTACAAGATTTCTTGGTGACTTTGGAGCTTTGGAGATTTTGTTGCATTTAGCTTTCATTCTTGCATCATAGCTTCATGTTTATGCTTTCTTAGCTTAGATTTCCTTTCAATATCTAGCTTAGCTCACCTAGCTTAATTAGCAAGGCTTGTAATACTTTCATTTCCATAGCCTAGTTACATTCTTCATTCTAGCATAACATTGCATTGCATTTCCATCTTGATTCTTGAGGATATTGGCATTCTTGCCCTTGTCTCTTTGAATCTCCCATTGTGTGGTTTACTAGCAAGGTTATAGGCTTAATAGCTCTAGCTGAGAGCATTATTAATATCCTTATGACTCCATGCCTAGGGAGCTCTAGGTCACTTTCTCAAAGTTTCCAATCCATTGATTCTCTCGGAAGTAGTGACTTAGAGAAGTGCACATCTTAGTGTGTACAATACCTAGTTTTGTTAACCATTGATTGCATACTATTTTGGTTGAGTCATATGTATTGTTTCTTTGAGATCATTATTCAAGAATGTAGTATCGATGTCCATTTGATGAAATTTCCACCCATTTTGTGTTGTAAAATCAAACAAAGAATGAATGATAGATCATTTCATTACAAGCGCAAAAGTTTCATCATAATCCATGCCCTCTTTTTTAGCATAATACTTTGCAACAATTCAATCTTGAAGGATCAACCAACTCCCATGTGTCATTTTTGAAAAGAGCATCATACTCATCTTTTATAGCTTGCCTCCACAATGCAATATCCTTAGGTTTTTTATACAAAGTTGGTTATGAGTCCATTATGATATTGAGTTCATCAATAGATTTCACTTACCTTCAATATCAAATTGAGCATGTTGCATTTCTTTATAAGAACATCATGTATCTATTTTGTCCATTTAATTAGGTCTTAAATCATTCAAAGTATGTTGGACTTGTTTGGCCCACTTATGGGAAGATTTTGGTTTGACTAAAGGTTGTTTCATTTCTTTGATAAAATCTCCATTAGCGGTTGATTAATTTGGAATTCTAGGCTTGTCTAAATATATAGGGCCATTATTCTTGAAAATCTAGATATGGAACATTATGAGTTGGGAAAACTTAAGATATAAATTGTACATGTGAATTCATCAAATATTATTCTTAATCATTTAGCTACCCCCCCCCCCCCCGCTTGAAATAGAGAAGAATATCATAAGAATTTTCTATCCAAGAAGAAAATTTGGCAAACTTTTCAAGTTGTTTTAACTATAGCCAATGTTCACATCATATTTGGAAGATGCACAAAATACAATATCTCATTCAATAAATAGTTTCTTGTAAACTTCATTATAAAACCTATACAAATTAGATAAGAAAAAAGCATTTATAACTTTGATGATGCAACTTACTTCCTTTTGCATTGGGAATCAAAGCATAGCAAGTGGAGCCAAAGATCTGAAGTTGTCAAATCAATGGAGGATAATCAAACCAGACTTCACATGGAGTCGATTGATGAAGGCAAGATAAAGGAGATCTAATGTGAATATAAATTGATTTTATCTCTACTTCTATCCAAAAGTGTAACATGGTGCCTTTGAAATATAACATTCCATGAACCGTGTTCATGATAGTTATATTCATTATTTCAACAAAAATATTTTCTTAAGGAGTCCTTTGAATAGTCATATGATGTTGAATCCTATTTTGATGAAGATAATCCTCAAAAACTATAGAAGTAAATTCTCAACCATTGTCTATTCAAAGAGAAAAAATTTGAGATTGTTCTATATTTTCAATCATAACATGGAATTTTTTTAAAGTTTCAAAAGATTCTTAGTTTTTCAGCAAGAAATTAATCCAAGTTATGCAATTATAATCATCAATGAACACCATAAAATACTTACATCTTTTAACAAACATCACTAGTAAAGGCCCACGTGAAACATAATAAATGAGTTGAAATTATTTTTGTGCTCACCAAGTGGAGTGAGGGAAAGAGTATTTATGTTATTTTACAAGAATACAAGCTTCATATTTTCAATTGTCTTAGGCCAAGTGGGAAAACTTGCAATACCATTCTATTACATGATACAAATTCTCTCATGATTGATATGCCCAAATATTGCATGCCATAAAAGACTAGGATATATATTACCCTTTTTTTGATAAGATATGCAAAACTCCTAGAAATAGATGAAGTGTTATGGAGTTTCAATAACATGCAATCTTCACAACTAGTAAATTTAACATGATTATTTAATTTCTTTCTAATAGCCACTTGTCCATCTTCCAACAAAATGGAGCGACCTTGTTGTCAAATAAATATTTGTGACAAAAAATTGTGTTTCAATTAAGGAAAATGCAATACATCATGGAAGGAAAAATTTATAAAATCGGGTGGTTTGAGTCAATTTGTTCCTTTTTCAATAGGCTTGAGGCTTTATTTATTCATCAAATAAATTGTACCACAAACACCTTCATGAGATTATTCAAAATAATCATGTCAAAATATCATACATTGTGTCACTCTAGTATCTAAGACCTAAGCATCATACCATAAAGTACATCAAATGAATTGTAAGAGGAAAAAATAAAAGAAAGCATATATTGATTGTCACCCGCTTCCATAAGAAAATTAAGCTACTTTAAATTTTTATCATCATAATGTGTTTTTGTTTTATCTTTTGGTTAAAATAATTCTCTATCTCATCCCAAGAGTTTACATTCATGTGCTTCATGACTACCTTTTCAACCATATTGTTTGCAATACAAATGTTGCCTATCATTTTGATTGTTGGGTTGGGAGTGTCCTTTTCCATGTGCCCCTCTTCTAATGCTATTTTTCCATTGAAATTTTCCTCTATTGCTAAGGAAACCTTTAGAATAGATCTTATTAGGAGATTTGTCTTTTTGGTGAGAAAGACAAACATTTTCACTAATGTTATCAATTTTTCTTCCAATTTTTTTCACATTCTACCAACCTTTCAACTAATTGATCAAATGTGATGGTGTTCAACTAGTTACTTGCTTGAAGGGACTCTAAATAATTAGCATGTGTTGGAAGAAGTTCCTTTATGAATGTTGTGAGATGATTATCAACTTTCCCACCAATTGCATCAACATCTTGTTTTATGGCTCACATTTTAAAATCCAAACTCATGACATATCCATTCTTCATTTCAAGTTCAAATAACTTGAACTGTAACTGAATAAATTACAATTCAAATGAAAATCATATAGATCCCTCAAATTTTCAAGGGAATCCCAAGGAAAATTTACAGCCCTATAAGTGTCTCAACATATCTCGATTAACAAAAGCTCTTGTTAAGGTCAAGGTTTTGAAGTTTTATATTGCCATATTTCCTTTTCTTTAATAACAATCAGTGTTGCAAGTTGGAAATATCCATCACAAATATTACAATAAAGATCATTGAAAATGAGTGTATTTTTCTCTTTTTCTATATCATTCAACCCAAGTATCTTTTTTAACTGAAACTTATGTAACCATTGATACAAAAATTGCATGATGAATCAAAAAATGCACATAGTTCGTACAATTTGCATATTCAAAATTATTACTTAATTTTTCTCGCTTATATTTATAATAATTTAAACGAAAGATAAAGAATATGTAAAACAAGATATGAATAATAGATTTATTTATTTCACCTAGATCAATTCCTACCTTGTTTTCATTAATAATGTTTATATCACTGCTTCTATGGAGGGCTCTAACATCTTTAGAAGCTTAATACAAATAATCTTGAGCTCTAATACAATTGTTAGGAATTTATTTCCAATAAAGTGGAAAATGACACAGATAAATTGTATTACTATATAATTTGATCCAAATGGAGAATACATTTTCAAAATATGAGGACGAGGTTGCTACAATATTCCCTAATTCTCCTTTACAGATAGTTAATATACCTTCACTCTTATTAATTCTTTGTGTAGATTTATTGATTGATAGTTCCATCATTCTTATTCATAAATAAAATCATTGTCCTTTAGATTTGGATTAAACATTTGAGGGGTTAACTCTCCTCTTTGATGACAAACATTGCACTCCTATTGTCAAAAACCATCATTATCTTCAGAACTTTTTCAATATTAGTTTTCATAGGGCC